>DWMY01001279.1:0-15598 GCA_018249775.1 Heliconius hecalesia formosus | reverse complement strand
TCGACGTAAGTATAATTGTCATACAATGTCTATTTTTTTTCATAGAATTAAAAATAAAAGAATATCGCTGTAATATGTTTTAAATTGAAATGAAATCTTCTTCAGTTATCTCTCTCTCTCTCTCTCTTTCTCTCGATAAGACAAAACGGTAAGTAGTAAATTATTCTGTTTTATTTTTATATTTTGTATTTTTATTTTCCATATATACCTACTAAATATGTCAGTATTGAATATTTTAAAAAAAATTACGTCATTTTTACTGTATCTTAAAGTTAATATTGTAAATAAGAATAATATCTTTATATTCATTTGCAATTACTTAGCTTAACTACGCAATATCGTTGACTATTTTTTTATTTGACGAGCGAAGCCGGTTTGGGTGGGTACTTTTATAATAATTTTAAAAACTCAATTCTCATATTGGATGATATTTTTCTTTTTTTTTTATTTAATCTCTGTTCTATGCCTGTGCTTTGATTACACTTTTCGCTTTGTGGGCGTCACTGTGACGGTAGTGTCATTCAGCTGAAAGGTTTAAAGAACGACTAAAAAGAACGAATGGAGCGGACGAGCGAGGCCTAACAGATTGCAATATACTCATAGCAATGACTAGCGTGAACATATTGTGTAATTCGAAAGAAAAATTAAATGAATTTATATAACGTTGAACTAAATTATTACCTTATAACGTACTAGTAATAAATATATATATGAAATTATTTTCCGTTCTCAATAGGATTAGTAAGAAAACAATATCCTAACAAATCAAAATAAGCCGAAAGTGAATAATAAGTAGACATATAGAATAAGTAGTAAGAGAAATAACATTTCTAATATTAGAAAATGTACCTGAGTAGTTGAAATGAATAAACAAAATAAGTAAAAGTTACTAAAGGAAATGTTTTATATTAAAAATTATACCCCTAACTATATAAAATTAACACAAAGTAATAAATACACGTAAGTTATGGAAATTTTTAATGTTAGAAAAAATAAACTAATTAAAATGAACAAAAAATAAAAAGTAAACGTAAACAAAAGAAGTTATTAATATTATCAGTATTATCAACGTAAATAAATAATTAAATTAATTTAAATTAAAAAGCATTAAAATTAATTGTAACATGAAATATAATACCAGAATAAAACAAAACCGAACCAAATCAAGACATTTTAAAAAATCTAACTAATCTAAGAAAACTAAAGAAGAAAAATATGAATGAATAATAAACAGCAAAGAACTACGTCAAAATTAAATTAACAGTAAATCGAAATGTATTGAAATTTACAAAATCGTTAACTTCGTCTGCCCGTTTATTTCGTTCGGTCATTTCGTAACCAAGCACATCAATATCATAGGCTAGGTTGATTTTTTTCACTTTAAGTATTGAACATGATAATATTTGTCTTTTACACTAAGTAATTTGGCGGAATAGTAACTTATAATTTATTAATATCGAAAATATTAAAAATATGAGAAAAAGAAGTAGCCTATGTTCATCCCAAGACCCTCATGTATCACTATATGAAATTTTATCACAATTGGACCAGCGATTTGACCGTGGCTGTGTCACAGACAGAGTTACTTTAGAATTTATTATTTAAGTATGGATTGTAGTATATTAGAACGATGTATAGCTGTGCGTCAAAAATATCATTTAACCCTAGATAGATAACCATATTTCACTGTACACTAAAGATAAAAAACCATACGTCGATTCAACGTGCGAATGTTTGAGTGAGCATATTTTGGATTATGTATATCCTAGGTTTATGAATGTGATATTATATCTTAGTGTATGTAATTGTGTTCTGAGTAAATGAAAAACATTAGAGTTTATTTATATTTTTATTAGGAAAAATAAAAAAAGAACAAAACGAGCTACTTCTTACTTTATAAAATTTAAACATTTAGGTATGTCTCCGTCAGTCTTATAATTTGAGTAATAATCTTTTTAAAAACAACTTTTTATAAACTATATAATCTTAGAAACCTAATAATTTTTTTTTTTATAAATTTTCGTCTCAAAGACACTTAGGACAGGCGCTGGACTTGTGCTCTCCACAAATGGATTTTTTACAGCTGTCGCACATAGTCTATGTCATCCTTCTAATTTTTGATGGACAAAAGGCACAATATTATGTTTTCTTTGGCTCAGGTACACTTTCGAGTTCTATGGGAGGTTCGGCTTTTACATCAGAGTTTTAAATCTTCAGGTGGATTTCTGCGTTGGTGCATTTTGTTATCTCCTCCACAATGTACTGAAACATTCATCCAAGAGGGGCCCCTAGATGTCCGTATAATATAAACAGATGATATTCATCCACTTGTTCTCCCTTTAGTGGCTGTCCAATGATGGTCGTTTTTGTCACGAGGAGTTTGACACTGTGGCATGACAATATAACTCTGCATACTTGGCGAAGCACTTTCAAGAGTTTCAGGGTTATTTTCAGACACATCTTCAGTATGCAATGTGTTTACCACTGGTGGAGCACTCACCTCATAGTCTTCAGCATCACTCTGTACGTCATCTTCTAATAAATTGTCTTCAGTTTCACTGTCCGACCCTTGAGTCTCTGCATCGCTCGTCTCATGCAACAACCGACTGATTTTTGCAATTATGTTACGTCATTATGTTTTTTTTTGTCGTAAGCTATAATAAGTAAAAAAATATGTACATCTATTCTCAAAAAAGTCGCAATAACACATTTTCCAAAAAATCTAAAAACTAACACTAAAGATAACCATACGTCATTTCGACGTAAGGTAGGTAAATATTGACGAAAGTATTGCACTTACCGGTGCGATACGGAGGTATCCTGCAAGCTCCGACGGCCGACTGAGTTGGCAGGAACGTTCAGTTTAGTGACGCGAAAAACAAACGAGTTATATCGATTTTTCAAAATAGATTACGTCAATTCGACGTAGGTTACCTATCTAGGGTTAAATAAAAAAAACAGCATCTCTTGGTTCTTTCTGTTTTACCCGTAAATCAACAAAAATCATGATTATTATCATCGTTAGTCGCCCTTTGTAAGCTGCTTGATATACGTTGTTTCAATGGCCACTAAACTCGATCTTTGACTCTTCGCTTTCAAAAATAATAAATTGAATGTTTGTTTTAATATTATTGTATTATGACAATGTCCACTACACATTGTAATTACGTTTTATGATTATTCAATATTAATAACAAATATTGTATAGTAGAGACAAATAATGTCAACAGGATCTTAAAAGTATAATATAACTTGTAAATGAATAAAATTGACTTTAAAAATATTTTTATAGGCTTCTTATTAATATTGTATTATCGTATTTAAATTCCTATCAAAGAACTTAACATCCTATTTGCATAAGATAATAAGCGTTAAGATACTGTTGCAGAAAGACGGTTGGCTATTATTAGCCTCAGAAATACGGTGTCAGATTGTAAACGGGGTAATTAAATAATATTATGGTTGTGGGTTTGCAGCCCACTCGAGGGAACTACTACACTTAAATCTTTTTTTACATTCTGGCTTTTCTACGAAAGAAATTGAGCAGTGTGGGGAACGAAGTGTCCTAACACCAGGTGGTCTCTGCTTACATTGTCATATGTGGAAGATTTTTAAATAAAAAAAAAGAAAAACCTGTTCTTTTTTACGATCTACTTACTAAATGCTAGAGACGTTTTATTTTCAAGTCACACAAATTCCAGAAAATATATGAGAACGCGAATATTTAAATGAACTAGAATGTTTTATTTGAATTAAATTACAAACACCATACACACGCGAATTAGACAATGACGATGTGGCGCCAAGACGATAATAAATCATTTTAAGTGTATAAGCCTGATGTGATTACTTATTTAATGGACCACACATATTGAATATTAATAATAATGTAAAAATGTCGTTGTTTTATTATATTCTATTGGACTAGCAATGAGTGGGAGTTTGAATCTATTTTAGGGGTGGAAATAGGATAGTAGGTAAAGGAGATCTAGTGTACACTATGTTTCTCCTCTGACACCTTCCGACCAATTTTTCATATTAAGTCAATGCCACGCCACTTCTTCTTACTAATGAAATAAAATCAGCTTCACGTTATATCCCGCAAACAGCAGGGTATGCAGAGGGAACCTAGTGTTAAGACGCTCCGTTCTCACTTTTTTGGTGAATTCAGGATTCATTGCGTGTTGAGTGGCAGAATTCAACGCCGCGTTTTTGCTCGGATGACAGGGCGAAAAAATGAAAATATTAAGAAATAATAATTGATCGAATGGAGATCGAACCTACAACCGTCGCGTTACAGTCACTACAAATAATGATAGTAATAATGTATCTAAAGATATTATCTTTAAAGGACAAAATAGCGCCATCAGACCACAGGTCAGACGTTTGTTATAAGAATATAATAAACGTGAAACTAGTTTAATATTGGATAGAGTCTGCATTTTATAATATTTAATTATATTAATGAACGACGAATCGAATTTGCAATATATGTGATAATATTTCAATGTATTACAAAAATATAAGAATGTTGTTAATTTTTCTTTATACATTTACATTTATGATTAAAAATATATGCGTTTAAATTTTCAGCAAGAACGACTGTCCTAGGTCGCGAACAAAACTGACCTAGATACAAATGATCTGGCAGCAATTCTACAAGGAATAGGAATATTGTATCGTATTGAAGCTACCGATGTTCAATTGACGTCCCGTTTAGCAGAGAAAATACTAAAAAAGTAAGGCAAATCTGTTTTTTTTTTAAGACTTTCATCTTTTTATTATCGGTGGAACTATTTGTATTAAATTTACTGCATTTTAAATGTTCAACATACCCATGTTGAACATTTAAAATTAAAAAGAAATCGATTTTATTACCAACCATTTTTTAATGTTAAGTATGTTTTATATAAATAACGTAATTTTATATAGTAATTTGCGTTGATAAGACGAGTACCAATTCAATTAATATAATATCAGATACTAAAAAATGTTAGAAAATATTAATAGGTATAAGGGGCCGTTCAAGTATTACGTAAGCACTGTAGGGGGGCGGGGGGTCTTAGGTTTGCTTATTTTTGATGACATGGGGGGTAGGGGGGTCTAGCTAGTAATTACGTAAGCAGAAGTTATTTATTTTTTCATATATATTATGATTTATGGCTATATTTGGTAGACATATGTATGGTAGACGATATAACTAATAGTTATATAATATATAAGTTTATTATATCTATTTAACGGGAATGGCACATTGTCAAGAGTTTAAATTTCAATAATTGCAAAAAAACTGCTTACGTAATACTTGAACGGCCCCTAACTTACAAGATCAAGATTATATCTTATAAGATATAAGAAATTCGTCAAATGTCATTTGTTGTTATTGTACTGTATTTACATGTTGTGACTAGTCCAGTTATTTTTGACGTTCATTAAGAGTTCCTCTATTGATGAGACAAGACCTTGATAATGTAGTTGGGGACAGCTAGACTGAAATAACCACAACAAACATAGACACTAAAGATGGCGTTACTAATTATGGAACATAACTAGAAAAGTAATAATAGTTTCAGAAAGAACATGGATACCACATGGGAGCACAGGATTTTTTATCTTAAGGTTTAAAAAAAGAAGTATCTTCACTTCATTTTTGTCCACATAGTAGGGTAGACAGAGGGGACTTTATTTACGAGGTATTACGTGTTAAGTGAAAGCACTCAACGCCAGTTATCGAACCAATTTAAATTGAACTCATTCCCCCAAGTGGGATTATAACCTACTACCATCTTTCTTATAGTTGCATTACAGTGCAATAGTATTTATAATTAAATAACAAATAATAATATGTCTATTATTATTTGTTATTTAATTATAAATACTATTGCACTGGAATACAAGCATACAAGAAGTACAGCACATAATTATATTTGTTATTTTTTTTGTTTTACGTTGTATCCCACACATCGTAGGGAACCCAGTGTATAGACACTCCGTTCCCAGTAAGGCACTTCCGTCCCCCACTTCTGCTGAATTCTGGAGGCATTGCGTGCTAAGTGGCGGAACTCAACGCCGCGCTTTGCCTCGTTACCAGAGCGAGGAAACAAAGTATGATACATTTAATTTCTTCAAGTGGCACTCGAATCCACAACCTGCCGTGCGTTTGTGCGTCACGACTGTTCTCAATAATTATTATAATTTAATTAAATATGATAAACAAATTTAATTCAACCTTACTTATTAGAACAAACGGTTTTTACTTTATTAATATTCGCTTTGGACGTTTATAGTCGGTATTATGTAAATCCCACTGTTCATTACATGCGAAACGGCAATGTACTACACCTCCAGCAAATTGCGCGAGCAAATCAGGTTCCAATAACGACACTGTCATTTATGTTACGTATAATTAAGCGAAATAAGCGGGAATCTTGTTAACATTTTTCATAAATATGTCAGAATAATCCATTCTGCTTAAAGTGTCTTTTTTGTTATGCGAATGTCGCTCTTATATGGATATAAGGAAGGAATAATGATATATTGGCAGTGATATGTAATTATGGAAAGTATCTGGTATATTCTTAAACTATTTAAGCTTGAGTTCGTGTAATTCCTGGTAAGCTCAGTACTTGTTTATATTGAGTATGGTTTAGAATAAACAAGGAATAAATGTTATCACAATTTCAGACGTCGTTGCGCGGGGTTGTTGGTTCGATTCTCACTCGAGGGAATAAAATATTTAATATTATCGTTTACCCACTCTAGTAAAAAGGCAAAATGCGTTTAGATAACTCAATACGTAGTGCCTTAGGAATTCGGCAGAAAGTAGGGAACGGAAGTGTTTATTAAGACACTTCCGTTCCCTATACGAACGGAGTGTCTCATATAGTTTCCCTGATTCTCTCTTCCTACCCTGTTTTGTGCAGGCAAGTACAGCGTGAAACTATAAAAATATTAAGTCAGCTTCACGTTGTATCCCGCATACTGCAGGGTAGGCAATTTTTAAATATTAAACCTTTCAAAGTTTTCATATTTTTTCTTACGCTAATTTTCACCAAATTGCATATAACATTTTTGTACGAAGCAATTTATATACAGCTTATTTATACCGAAGCGTCGTTGAATCGGTGGCAGTATCACTTAAGTTTATAGCTTCCTCCGTGCTAACTGGCGATGTTATGCGCCATACTGTGTCTGTATCTAGATGTTAATTAAACCAGGCCACTGTAAATAGAACTAAATATTATCGCGAATCTGATTTCAAATTTGTAGTGTCTACAAGTGCATGGATATTGTTAGGATTTAGTAAGGAATATATAGAATATATTTATAATTTTATATCTATATATCCATATGTTAACATCACACTGATCAACTTTTGCGCAAAAAACTACCAGAGCGCATTTTCCTTATATAATATTAAGAAGCTGGTCTTGTCGTATTCCGCATCAGGTTTTTCAGTTTTTAAATATGTATTTTCTTAGAGCGAAGTAAATCAATCATTCCCCAGAGTATAAATTGAACTGACAACTGTAGTGTGCATAGTCAGATAACTTCGGCTAATTAAAAAAAAAATTTTGATTACAACGTTATTTCGTAGTCATATTTATACTTTTATAAATTCTACTTCTATACTTCTTCTTCTACTAAATTCTACTTCAAACATGAAATTTTGAAGTAGAAGTATACTTATATATATAGTTTCTTGAACATTGTTGACATTTACAACAATTTATAATATGTAACAATTGATAGTTAAAATGTAAAACTGTAAAGCTCAGACGGAAATAATACTTTTTATGATGGTTTAGTAAAACAGTGCATTAAAAGTCCAAGATGTAGTTAAGCCGCGCCTGACATAACGCGTTAGCAATTATTTCAATGTATTTAATTTTCATAAATTAATTTAGTTAATGTCTAAAATAAAATTTATATGTATATAGTGTAAAATTGACATTTATACAAATCAGCTTCAGCTGTATCCCGCACACAGCAGGGTAGGAGGGAACCTAGTGTTAAGACACTCCGTTCCCCACTTATATTATATTGGATTTTGTGATATATTTTATAGATATCGTCATAGCTTTATAAATTTGTGCTAAAACACTCTGTTCACTATACACTCATTAAAAATTATCAGTAGAAAATCAACACGCAACGCTTTGTACAATTGGTGATGTAAATGACAAACTAACAAAAAGTTTCATGATATTGATATTATTAATTTCAACTTAATATAATTCAGCTTCACGCTTTATACCGCATACAGCAGGGTAGGTAGAGGGAACCTAGTGTTAAGACACTTCGTTCCCCACTTTCTGCCGAATTCTGGAGGAATTGCGTGTTGAATGCGTTGCGAATTGAAAAGAAATGGAAATATAAATTTATGTAAATATTTCATCTCCTCGAGTGGGGATCGAACCCCCAACCAGTCGGTTTTACAGTCACACTTTGGGCCTCTGCGCCACGATTGGCCTCACTTTTTTTTAACTTAATATAATTAAAATATAAGTAAAAATTAAAAAAAATCCTCAATACACATTGTAATCTGTTAATTAATAAACGAGTTAAGTCTATATACTAATCAAGATCGATGCAAAGGGATAATATAATTGTTATAGGTTACTTTTTTAAGCGTTCTTGATCGGGTGATAAACTAAATACTACTGATATGCAAGCGATGCTCGAAAATGTACTTATAAGTACTATTAAATTGAATTGAGGCAATCGTATCCCAGTGAAACAAGGATGTGACTGTAACGTGACAGTTGTGAATTCAATCGCCACTCGAGGGAATTAATTATTATTTATTAATACTTTCATATCTTTGTTCTGGCACCAAGACGAAAGCCCGGCGTTGAGCTTTTCCACTTAACACGCAACGTCTTGGAAACTTTGTAACGGAGTGTCTTTACACTAGGTTCCCTCTGCCTATCCTATTGTTTGCGTGATATAGCGTGAAGCTGATTTAATTAAGCTGAGGTTTTGTGGCAAGACGAGTGAAGTGAAGACTTTCATTTTTGTAAATTATTTCTAAATGTTATAACTTTTGCGTTCATTGTGATATTTAAGAGATTCTAGAACAGTAGTATCTTTTATGTTTGATAGGCAGAAAAAAATAATCTTCTTTATTTTTTTAAAAAACCGAAAATATTGCATAAAATATTTACAACTTTAAAACAGATAGTTATTTAAACTGTAGTACATAAAAGCTTCCTCTACTATCTGACTAAGACAAATAGCTAAGTGCAAGAATGAAACGCTAAAGCTTGAAATTCGAGGAAAATATTCTTAATGTATGGTAGACGTGTATTAAAAAGGATTTTTTTGGGGGAATTGCAGGTTTTCAAAACATTTCTATTTTTTTTAGTTTCGTTCTGGGTTCTGTAAATAGTAGGGTAGGCGTAGGGAACCTGGTGTTAAGGCACACCATTCTTTACGCAGTGTTAAATTTTCGACATATTATGTGTTAAGTGGATGAATCTAACGCACGCGCTTGGCAACATGATGAGGATTCGAATCCATCATGATGTCAGTCAAACGCTGCGCCGATGTGCTACGACGACCTTAGTAAATTTCGTAAGTCTTATAAGTTTAATGATAAATGGGGTGAAAAAAGTATATAAATATTACTGTAGCTACCTATATGAACGATAACAATAATAAAAGTCTTTGTTTTAGGTACACCAAAAAAATATATACTAAAAAAAATATAACACCAGAATATACAATATACAATCGGCTGTGCTATCTCTAAAATGGCGATATATTTTTTCTTTTACATTTACATATGTTCCACATGTTTTGAGGTCGGAACCTAGTGTCAAGTTGCTCAGTTTGTCTTTTAAAATATCATAATCCCAAATAAGCACATCGCGTCGCAGTGTATCAACATTTGACAGCAAACGCGTCTAAATATGTTTTTAGTGAGTTTTGTGGCCACTCAAAAAGATGAATTAATTTCTTTCTTCGTTTTGGTAACATAAGACGCAGTGTAGAGTTTCAGCACTCAACTCAATGTCTTATCTTCTATATTTCTATTTAGCGATAAATAAAACAAAAACTGAGGGTTCCGTACAAATCTCATGATTTTAGATCAACGGAAGCGTTACTTATGTTTAACTTAATTGTGCGAGCGTATGCGCTGATTTTGTATGAAATGATTGATTAATATGAAAGTTTATAATGATTTTTTTTCATAACATACCAATATAATTTTTTTTGAAATTTCATTTTATTCTATTCTATTAGATTCTATTCTTTCGCCAAATTTTGTAATGCAGCAGTCGACAAACATTTAACATTTTTTTCTTTCCTCCAAGAGACTGCAGGCAGACCGTCAGATATTTGATAATAATTATCAGTTATCTATTCACAAACTTGAAATAAATGGTATTGACAGACGGGGCGATATAAAGATAGGATTAGAGTTCCGTTTTTTCTTCCAAAGCACAGAACCCTAGAAAACATATTTGTGATAAATACATTTAAACATTCTCTACTGCGATTTGATACTTCTCGTCACAATTACACACAAACTGTATTGCAATTATATACTATTATACATACACCCAAAGCTTAATCTCTCTGCCTTGACTTGTCCGTTGAAAAAATCCCATCAAATTATAACTAGAGTGAATGTTAGTGTGTTGTGAAGTATATATATATTAATACTGGTATGATTGAAACATATATGACCTTTTCTGAGAGGCGTTTGATAAGTATAATAATAAATATCATACACATTTCATAGTCATAATATATGTATAGTAACGAGGCAAACCGTTATTTCGTATTGAGTTCCACCACTCAACACACAATGCCTATAGAATTCTGCAGAAAATGGGAAACGAAATCTTAACATTCGGTTTCCAGGTTCCCTCTGCCTACCCTGCTATGTGCGGGATACAGCGTGAAGATAAAAAAAGTAAATACATATTTAAAAAGCCCATGTCATATGGACTTAACAAATATTTATATTTATAGAATCAAATTGAGTCTGTGTGTCATGATGAAGTCTGTTGTAATAAAAATGCTATGAAAATTCATATCTTTTATATTGAAGTTGAAATGTATTTTAAAGTGTACGGATATCGGAAAAACATTAGTCGTGGATGGAAGGAGATATGACAATGGCTAGTGCGCTAGGAATAAAAACTTGACACAGAAAGGCGTTTCTTTTAAATTTGTTTTTTTTTTATCTTTAACGCATCTTACAGGGCAGTCGGCATCGTGTAAAGTTTGTAGAAAATTTTAGTGTACAAACATTTTTTTTTCTTGTTATAGAAGCATTGCTTATTAGTAAAGTAAGCCAACGATAAATATTATTTAACCAGAAAGCCGGTTATGAGCATTTGTTTAACTTTTACGCTGTACCCCGCACAAAACAGGGTAAGCAGAGGGAACCTGGGAACATAGTGCCAAGACACTCCGTTAACCACTTTCCACTAAATTCTGGAGACTTTGCGTGATTGGTGGCGGAACTTAACGTCGCGCTTTGCCTCGTTATCAGAGCAAGTAAATGAAAATATTAAATCAGCAGAAGCCATAATCGTCGCATTCACAATTGCAGCCTTTAAGGACTATTTACTTTTCACCACCCAATTCGGAGGAGAGTCAGGATCGAGAGTGTTTTAATAGGAAAGGAAAGTATCAACATTAGGTTCTTCTTGCCTACTCTGAGTACTCACTTACTGCGTGAATTGAAAAAAAAACAATCCAGAGATTTCTTAAGATATATATATATATATATATATAGCATATTTTTATTTTTAGTGATTTAATTATATTACAGTTATTACTTAAACAATAATATATCAAACTACGAGCAATAGTATAAATGTCCATATTTGTATTTTCACGCTGTATCCCGCACACAGCAGGGTAGGCAGAGGGAACCTAGTGTTAAGACACTTCGTTCTCCACTTTCTGACGGATTCTGGAGGTATTGCGTGTTGAGTAGCAGAATTCAACGCCGCGTTTTGCCTCGACACCAGAGCGAAGAAATGGAAATATCAATTTAAGTAAATATTTCATCTCCTCGAATTGGGATCGAACCCACAACCAGTCGGTTTTACAGTCACACTTTGAGCCGCTGCGCTATGACTGGCCTTTTTTTTGCAATTTCACTTTCGCCCAAAAACTACGGAACGGATTTATATCAAACTTTACAGTAACACAGCGGTTACACCAGAATAACACAAAGCATTTTATATAATTTAGCTATATGTTTAAAAATATCTAATATATCAAAAATGTTTGATGCGTCACGCTGTATACAGCAGGGTAGGCGGAGGGTACTTAGTGCTAAGACACTCCGGTCCTCAATTTTTACTGAATTCGGAACTCAACGCCGGCCTTTGCCTCGACCAAAACGAAGAATTAAAAAGATGAAATAATTCATTTCCTCGAATGGTAATCGAATCCACCTGTTGCGTTTAGTATCACTGCGGTGGTAACGCAGGTGCCCCTGGCCTCTAAGAGAAATTAATTATGAACATTCAAAACAGTAGGTACTACTGCTCGGCAAGCTTGGTTTATATACCACGGTCGAAATAGTATGACGTAAACAGCATTATGCAGTGAAATTAGCTTCAACAGCCTCAGTCGGCTTTACGGCCCGGCTTAGATGTATGACCTTCTATTTACGCTGAATGGAGCATTTGAAGAACAAGGTAGTAATTGATGTGGTTTGGATTATTATATTGTTAAATACTTATCTATATTCGTAATAAAATCGTAGGAAACGGTACTATACATTGAATATATAGAAGAAGAAATATTATTTGTGGTGTTTAAAAGCGTAATACAAGGAAAAGAAAAGGTTTTTTTTTGTGTATGGTTTACTCACGCTAATCTCAGAAACGGCTTAACGATAAATATATTTACTATTGCACTTTTCACTACTGTATTTTGGCAAGCTTCCCTTAACGTTAAGTATTTGCTTTATTTCAGTAGTAAAAAAGTAATACCATTTTAAAGAACATTCTTTAACAAGATAATATTTGGGATTTAAGGATTTGTATCCCATCCCATCACAAATCCCCATTTAAAGAAATATTTTTATATTCATAACGTTGTAACACATAAAACATTGTAATTTTTATATCTTATTTAATTTAATCTTAGATCTAGTTTTCTGTTCGAAGGAGTACACTACTCTTTAAGCACCATTAGGTACGATTTTTTCACATTAAAAAGACAGGTCTCGTTACGACAACAGTCGGTATTGCACCACCTGCTACTGGCACTTTCTCCTAAATCAAAATGCTCCTATGCATAGGCCCATTAGGAGAACGAAGTGATATATCATTGTATATGACATAAGAGTAAAGAAATATAGGTTAAGTAAAAGTGTTGAAAAAGAAGATAAATTGTTTGAAAATTTCGAAATCAACTTTTCTATTTCAACTTCTTATTTCTTAGTAACATCTACAAACTGATGAAGAATGTCAATGTTTAAAATAACAGAAAGATATATTTTCCTTTGTTCTCCATTCACATTTATAGTCTTTTGAAGTCTTGCTCCAGAATTTGAAATCGATTTAAAAATTATTTTGTAAAACGATACCCTTGATCTTTGCATTCCGTTAGATGAAGTCATAAGAATTTAAGAAAACCAATGAACTATATTAGCGTTGACAAAAATATCGGTGGCAAAACGGGGACATATCGAATGAATCTTTGGAATTCTGCCAGCGGTGGCGCTATCGCTTGCGATCTGTCTTGTTCTTGTATGACTGTGAGTTCTAGATAAGAAAAGTTTATATTTATTATATAGAGTACTTACTTTAATAGCAATGAACTGTATCTCTCATATAGCAGGGTAGTTAGAGGAAACCTGGGAACTTAGTGTCAAGACACTCCAATTCCATTAACACACTCTCAGTCGTGGCGCAGTGACTGTAAAACCAACTGGTTGTGGATTCGATCCCCACTTGAGGAGATGAAATATTTACTTAAATTTATATTTCCATTTCTTCGCTCTGGTATTGAGGCTAAGCGCGGCGTTGAGTTCTGTCACTTAACACGCAATGCCTCCAGAATTCGGCAGAAAGTGGGGAACGAAGTGTCTTAACAGTAGGTTCCCTCTGCCTACCCTGCTATGTGCGGAATACAGCGTGAAGCTCATAAAAAAAATAAGATTGAAGATATCACCATACAAAAGTTCATTGTACTATGACGTCATATTTGAGAAAACATACCACCGTTATAAAGGTTGCCGTGACCGTCGGTTATTAGTATCCAGAGGTAAACCCAATTATCAAACAACGTGGACGAAAGTTAAACCAAAATAAACTTTAATGAACAGAAAATAAAGTTGAAATTCTAATGCGTCTTTCCATATTTTACTAGGCCACGATATCCAAAAATCGTGTCTAATGTAATCTAATTATGATTTTAACAACACTGTTGAATTCTTATGTTCTCAAACTTTAATAATATGTAATTTTAACGTTTTCTTTTGCCTATTGGTTTTTCCATTTTCCAATACTTATGAAGATATCGCGGTGTAGTCGTGGGTTCAATTCCATCTAGTGGAAATCAATAATTTTTTGTTCTTTGATTTAGTACATTCTGCACAGCGTAGTGTCACTTTTTTTGTATTCGCTACTTTGTTGTTTTATGCGATGTGAATGCGAAATATTAATATATTCTATGTATGTAGGAGATTAATCAAAAGTTTAAAATCTTGACACATTTTTTTTTATTTAAAAAAAATAATAAAAATCAGTATCAACATTTTTTTTTTACGAAAAGCGAAGAATAATATGGCCGAACATTCTCTTAGAGTTCTCTTAATTTTGCGGGATGTATTCCGCAATGAAAATGAAAAAATGTTAAAAACTAATAAGACTACTAACAGTGCGATTTATATACAAAATTATGAGGCTTTAAAGGCTCTCATTAGTTAGTTGACCGTTTAGGCCACCGTAGTACAACGTCTGACTGTCAGCACGACGGTTGTTTATTCATTGCCGCTTGAAGAAATTAATTATTTTTATATTCTAGCTGTGGTAACGAGATAAAAAAGCTCCAGTAAGTGGAAACGGAGTGTTTTAATACAAGGTTCCTGCGTCTTAGCCTATATGGCATAAAATAAGAATCTTAAAAAAAATGTTTACTTCAAATTTATATTCCCATAGCCTCTCGTCTCACATAAATAGCTTTGGTTCTAATAAATAATCTTCGAATCAAGTACTGGCAATGCTGACATATAAAATTAGATTAACCTAAATGTCAAGAAACCAGATATAAAATTTATGATTCTCCGAAGTCTGCTTATATTATATGTAATATTATGCTGTACGATCTCCCTCCAACGTACTAACGAGGAGGTCATCTTCACTTTTATAAGAAATATCAATGTAATTTTCTTATATAAAACTTCAATTAGTTTTAGTATGTCATAAATATATTCTAGAGAATTTTCTGTTTTATGTTTATAAGCTTGCGTCATTGCTTCAAATTATTAATAGTCTTAAAATATTAAATACTGAAATGGTTATAGAAAAGAACGTTTTATAGTACATCAGTTTCGCAGTAAGGTAGGCAGAGTGTGCCTAGTGTCGAGACACTCGCCGCCCATTTTCCGCCGAAT
>DWMY01001278.1:0-15602 GCA_018249775.1 Heliconius hecalesia formosus | reverse complement strand
AATTCCCACATTACTAAACCTAAAAACACTGTTAATTCTTCAAAGTCAAGATTGTCACCTTTAGCTAGTACAAATTCAATACATTTACTTTTTTGTCAATCATTAAAAATAATGCGCGGTAACTCATCTTAAACAGATAGATATAAATATATTTTATTTTTATGTGATGTTTTATGCATATTATATTTATTTCTCTATATATTTATTTCTCTATATCCTTTTTACTCGATCGACATATTTCTAGCCAAGGAGATACTTCCATATAACGCCTCATTTTTTTCGTCCGCCATGCAATGGACTGACCAAATGCGGACTGTCCTCAATGGCCCTCTCTAAGAATGTACCAAGCATGCGCCCAGCCGCGAAGGATCCCGTAGGATCGTGAGGAACACTTCCGATCCTTAGAAAAACCGCGACAGTTTTACCAAGAGTGAAATGACATGGAAGATCATTCTATTTACAGAAAAAAAAGAATCGCTCCCAATGTTTTAGAAGTCAATATATGTTAAGTTAGCTTCAAAAATCAAAAAAACATTTTCACGCTGTATTCCCATCCTATGTATAATGTTAATTCTAGAAGCATTGCATATTTAGTGTCGGTACTTAATGCCGCGCTTTTGCCTCGATGTGGTGATCGAACTCACAAGCTGACAATCGAAGTCGCAATTACAGGTACTCTTTCTGCCCCTGCGCCACGACTGGCCTCAGTTAACTTTAAATTAAGGACGTTAAAAAAAAAATATAATATTTCAATCATTTTTTTTTTATCCTTTTCAGATAATTCAGACCGAAGTATTGCACGAGCTATGCTACTTCTGATAGAAACTCGCAATTTGTCGTTTACTCTTTTTCATATGTTTAACATTAATGTATCGCTTCCGTTCAAATTCCTGGCTCTTATAATCACTTATGTTATCATAATGCTTCAATTCGATAAAGTTAGAATCCTCAACTATTAGAATGTATTCACAGTTATCAAATGTCACTCATTAAATCCTAGACTTGTATTAAAAGACTTCACCACACTAATGAAAAATAGTTATGTTAACATGTAAAGTTACGAATACATAGTTAGGTGTTTTGAAAATCATACATATAGTTTTTTTATTATTCAATAGTAAGTTGTTAGCACTGAAATAATGTACTACTTTCAGACAGACAGACAGCAATGTTTACATCATCATATACGATTTGTCGTCTTTTTATTTTAAAAATTAATGACGAGTTATTAGCAAACTATACTATATGATGGTTCTTTCCACGTTTACTTTTTAGGCGGCACTAAAGGAGTAAATTGTACAATATACTGCACATCCTCTTGTATTTATTTTTAACTGATAACCAGGCACTATGAACGCCAAATTAAATATTTATTTACATTTATATTTTCATTTCTTCGCTCTGGTGTCAAGGCAAAGCGCAATACGCAATACCTCCAAAACTTACTGGAAAATGGGAAACGGTGAGTCTTAACACTAGGTTCTCTCTGCCTACCCTGCTGTGTACGGGATACAGCGAATTGATTGACTGATTTTAGTATTGTGTAACAGTAATAAAAATAATTTACTATTTTTCCACGTAATACAACATACACTACGAAACTATAAGAAAAATACACTACTTATTCAATAATCACATTTAAATTAAATTGTATTAAAATTTACAATATTCTACTTCTTTTCCCAATCTGTTCTTTGTCTATTTTTCTTATATTCTAGTCTATTTTTCTTATTAAGAATATTTCCCTCGTGCTTATAAATTGACATAACTTATACATAAAATGCTAAATAATACCACATACTTAAACCGAATCATACAGGAAAATGTACAGACAATGATTCTACAGCCAGCAAATAAAAATAATCTAAAGAAAACCGATTCTAATAAATAAAATTAATGTGGCAATGTTGAATATATGATGATATTGGATATAATATCCTTACTATATACGAGTATAATACGAAAACACTATTAACTTAATGAGTATAGGTCGAATAAATGTCAATGTATAGAGCATAGTTATTGATGAAAATGTAAAACCATGTCTCCACCTTCTCGTCAGGTTAATAATTTTGTAGGACAGAAAATAGAATCAATAAAAAAAATAATTTTAAATATAGATATAGTGTCAAAATATTAAAAACAAAAGTTATAATATTAATGAGATTATATTGTATATTTCTAAATATATTATTTACTAGAGGGTGCGCGCGGCTTCGCCCGCTTATTAGGAGTGAATTATAAACAACCACGAAACACGTGTTCAATAAAATATTTTTAACTGTCTGAATTAAAATTTTTATAAAAATCGGTGGCAATTTAAAGATTTTTCCATATAAACTTTCAACCCCTTATTTGAACCCTTAGGAGGTGAATTCTTAAAAACCATAAAACACGTATTCAATTAAATATTTTTAAGAGTCTGAATTTCAAATTTTATAAAAATCGGTGCAGATTATTTTTTTTTCCATACAAACTTTCAACCCCTATTTCATCCCTTTAGGGTTAAAATTTTTCAAATTCCCTTCTTAGTGGATGTCCAGAACATGAAAATAAATATCTGCCCAAATTTCACGTTTCTACCATCAGCGGTTACGGCTCTGCGTGCGTCTTACCTCAGTCAGTCAGCACAAGTCCTTTTATATATATAGATTAGTACTTGTTATCCAGCAAGGCCGCACACTGGAGACTATACATAGGCCCCAAGAACGGCCAGATTGTGCTGAGTCAAATCTAGGTTCCTGTTTATAATCGACTTTAAAAAAATGAGATTGTCTATTTGACATGTATGAATGTTGATATTGTCGAAATCGTCTAATTTTTATTTTATTCCATGAAGCACGTGTTCTAAATTTTTCGTTTCGTATGTGCGTTATTTAGACATATCTCTGAATCCAACTCATATTTTAATTACCTTTTCGATTTAAATCAGGTATTTTCTTACTAAACAGTAAAGTTTCATCCAAATCAGTTCCGTAATGTTTGAGACGTGGGTCATTCCAGTCAGTCAGATTTTTTTTTTAAATTAAGTTGGCGAGGCTTAAGCTGAGCTTTTCATTTGTGTAAGTTAACCATTAGAAATCAGTAAAAAAGTTTTTTATCATTTTAAAATTATATCAAATCCGCTCAGGATCCCATCAAGAATAGCGTTGAGTCCGCGATTTTTTTTCTATTTACACTCCTTGGTCACAAATATTTCTCATTTTATAAGGAGATAGTGGCAACGTCATCATTCACTTTTAATTAATCGATTACAAAAATAAAATACTTAGAAATAAGTATTATACGACGGTTTAGGTAGTGTAAGTGATGTTACACCTAAGTCATAAACACTCACACAAATGGAAAATCATAGCTACAATTTATTTTAAAAAAATAATTGTATAAGTCTGCTCTAAGCCTACATTTACATATACATGCTTAATACTATGAATTTATTTAGAGTAAATTTGTACGCAGTAGAAGAAAAAGCGAGAGATATAACAGCGATTCTTTGATTCGAATTCTGTTGTGTGCTAAATGATCTGGGATTATCTTCCTATATGGCCTCATGGTTCTCTATCATCAATTTATTTCTGGAACGTAATTCGGACACGACACTAGTAAATTATTGCGGATTTGATCAGAAAAACAAAGTGACACAGTTACCTTTTAATAAAATCTAAAGAGATGGAAAGAAACGCAGATGATTACGTTATAAAAATAAAAAAATAATCCTCAATAAAAAGATTCCTTCTGTGTACTTTTTTCAATAATAGTGACATATGCCTATGTTTTCTTACTTAAATATTTATTTTACTTTGGTATTTCTTTCATGTCCTTTCGTTGAGTAACTTAGGTAAATGGTCTTTTTAAATTGCCTACCGGTTGTCATTAACAGAATGCTGTAAGCTTTATTTTAATGCAATGATTTAAAAGTGCTTGCAAGTAAAACTACAGACTTTTAAGCTTCACGGGAGCGTCTCGACACATGATATATTTCTATCATCCAATTCTATCTATTCTATGGTAATCGAATCCACAACCATCAAGCTTACAGTCACACATTGTCCCATTGCGCCAAAACGGTGCAGTGGGACTCGTCAATCTATATTAACCAATAAAAATGGCAAACAATCTCAAAAATCTGTGAATTCTGCTATTCAAAATGCTTTTTGCAACCAGCGCCATCTAGCGCCACACTTTGGTACTATCAAGAATAGAGCCTCCTTTACTCTTCACGCATCAGTAAACAGTGCGCGGGCGCGGGGCCAGTGCCTGCCGCGACGCCGACTGTGACCGTACCCATTACAGCAATTATTAATAAAAACAAAGAAAAAATCGCCTAAAAAAATACTAATTAAACATGTAATGTTCCCAGAAATCGCGCTAAAAATTAATAAATTTGTGTGTGTTTGTGATCAAATATGACTATTTCGTACGCGGGCGAGGTCCCCAACGGTAGCAGCTTCGGCTGTTTCTGGCGAATACTGTGCAAGTGAGTATTTAGTGTTATAGCTGACCCCGCTCGCGCCACGGCTGTAAAACAGCTGTTTTAGAAATTTAATATGATGTCTGTATATATATATACAGACATCATATGTTTGTTCAAAAATATTTATATTCGATATTGGAGAACAAGCTGCGACATGTTATAAGTTAAGTTAGTTATCCGTATTAGTACTAGTGTAGTGTACAATGGCCTTGGTTGTGATGAATGCAATTGGTAATATAATTTCAATGTCTTTCTCTGTTGGCCGTGACTACGGCGAAATGTGGCGAAAGTTGGCCCGCGACGTTTACGTATCGATCGTTCACGTTAAATTAATTAATTAGCAAAAAATATAATTAAATGACATTTAGTTATTATAATATATAAATTAATTATGGTAGGGTCTGTCTGTTTGTAATCGCGACGGTTGTGATTTGGATTCCCAATCGGTGAATGAATTATTTGCATATCGTCGTATTTTTTTCAAGGTAGAGCGCGGCGTTAAGTTTCGCCTTTAAATATGCAATGTCTCGGAAATTGTGCGGTGAGTGGAGAGCGAAGTGTCCTAACACCAAGTTTCTTCTGGCTACCATGTTATACGCAGGATGTAGTGTGTTGCAATTTTTTGTTATTTTTACATCATTATAATAATTAGAGGCGGAGAAGCACAAGCGTGTGACTGTTAACGCGCCTGTTTTGGGTTCGATTCCCATTGAATGAAATGAAATATTTAATATTTTCATTTCCTCATCCTGGTAACGAGGCAATGCGGGGCATTCAGTTCCGCCACTCAATACGCAACGCTTCCATAACTGCGGAAAATGGGAAACGGAGTGTCTCAACACTATGTTCCTAGGTTCCCTCTGTCTATCCCCTTACACGCTCCCGCATGTCCAGTGTACAAGTGATTAATTGTATTTTGTGTCAGTTAAAATCGTATTTGATAATAGCTGAAACCGTTTCAGCGAATACATAACAATATATCGCAATGAGGAAAAAACCGGATGCAATTTCGTAATAAATGTATAAACGTCAAGACTTGTACCTACAATACACAGCTTATAAATTTATGTCCATTTAAAAATATATACTTTTATATATCAAAATTAATAGTAAATATCTATACTAATGCTATAAACCTAAAGAGTTTGTCTGGTTGAACGCGCTAAACACAAGAACTAATGGTACGAATAGAAAAAATCTTTTTGCCTCTATATATACAAATATTGAGATTGATAACCCACTGATCGAAGAAGACTATGAACTATATCACATTAAGTATGTAATCCACTGTAGGTACTGCACATTTACAACCCTTGTTTATTTAATTTTTAGCTAGGTATATCTTCTAATTAATATAATATGGCACAGTTGCACAACGTGTGACTCTATATGTGCCAGTTCGATTCCTAGTCGCGTAAATGAATTATTCTATATTTTCATTTTCTTGCTTCTGGTAACAAGACAAAGTGTGGCGTCACGTTCCACCATTCCACACGCAATGTCTCGAAAATTGTAACAAAACACTTAAACCCTAGATTTTCTCCTTAGCACGCTATATGCGGGATACAGCGTGAAGCTAGCAAAAAAATATATAATATGATAAAATATTTGAAAGTCCTGAAAATAGCAATTTGCAGGTACAGTTATGTTTTTAGACACTATAGGTATTACACTGTATATAATACCGCTAGTCCACACACGAGTAGGTATTTACTAATTTTCAATGACTAACTGAACTGAACGGTAAACAGCAGAACAAAATAAAATGAACCATAATACGTTTCTATATCAACACGTAATGAGAACCTGTCTAAAGCCAGTTTGTAATTAATCTTTAAAAATTATATATATATATAGCAGGGGCAGCAGCAGGGGGCGCAGGGGGCAGCGTCTGACTGTAAACGGGACGATTATGGGTTAAATTCCTACTCGACGGAACGAATATCTTAATTATTTTTATTTCAAGATCTGCATATAGACAAAGCGCGGCGTTGAGTTCCGCCACCAAACGAGTAATCTCGAGAATTAGGCAGAAAGTAACTCCGCTTGGTATAGAAGGTACATTACTTTAATGAATATAAAATAAATAGCTCCATGCCTTTTTTTCAGCATCCCTTTTTGCCGCGTATTAGGGTAAGCAGAGAGAACCTGGCTTAATTTTCCACGAGTAGCGAAACTCAACGCCGTACATTTTTTCCAATAAAATATTTTCTAACTAAATCATAATTATTCTAAGGCTTCAAAAAAAATCTATGAGTTCAAATAACTTTTGTATCAACTATTTATGTAGATCACAGTATCGATAAGAGAAAGTATTTTTTTATTATAAGCACCAAAAGTGTCGCAAGCTTTCTTTTTTTGTGTGTATTTAAGTTTTAAGTCTAAAATGAAAATAAAGAATAAGCATTCTCGATTGTATAGTACGGTCGACAAGTCGTAGTCTCCGTTGAGTTCGCTGTGTATAGCTGCGGAGATTTTATTTTACCAATTTTTCTTAGTTTTGATTGTTTTTTCCCAGAGAGTGAACAAAGTAACAGTTGAAAAAGTCTAACTGGAGAGTGGCCACGACTTGTCGACCGTACTGTAATTTTACGCCCATGCTAGCCCATAATTCCGTTACACACCTCAAGGTCCTATGAAGGCCAACAGATTGATAAACTTCGCTTATAACTAATCAATGTATTGTAATCCGGCCGTCGTGGCTCTGCGGCATATCATTTGATTGGAAACGCGACGGTTGTGGGTTCGATTACCACTTGGAAGAATGAATTATTTTCATATACGCCGCTCTAGAACACAGACAAAAAGCGGCGTCTAGTTCCACCACTCAAATGTCGAAATCAAATGTCGAAATGTCGAAATAACTAACAAAACACTTTTTAACACTGCGTTCCCACTGCCTAATCTGCTTTATGCGGGATACAGCGTGAAGCTAAAACAACCTCACTTCTATTATGTAACAATACGCTATATTGGAATCTTGGCATATCGCGTGCTTACATTACATGCGGGCTATTAGGTAAACATTTTTTTAGCTATTACTACTTTATAGCACGAGTATATATATATATATATATATATATATATATATATTATTAAATATTGTATATGATATTTTCAATATTAATAATTTCTTAAATATATTTTATAAATTTATTATGAGATTATTATTATTCTTTAAGGATTCCGTGGAGCAACAGCACAACATGTGTCTGTAAACGCAACGCTTAATTTTTTCTATTTCCTTGCTTTGTAACAAGACAAAGTGCGGTGTTGAGCTCCGCCACTTAGGTAACACGCAATGTGTCGAAAATTCTGCAGTGCACGCATAACGCGCTTTCTTAATTCTTAACAGTGTGAAGTTTAAAAAAATGCTTATAAGATATTACCCTAGTCATCACTAAATATTCATTATCCTTATACTCATTATATATAAAATTATTCTATAAATATTCTAAAAAATATTATTATATTGATTTACACATTTATTAGTTCCACCTGTAACTACATAGCTAATTAACCACGGAAATATTAAATATTATATTTTTAACCAACCACTACTACAGACACGACGACACGTGGTCCGCACCTTTTTCCAATTATTTCAAAATTGTTAACTATAATACTAATTGATTTTATATTTTCTACTCAATCTAGGCTTCTATTTAATTCTTAAATTCCAGAAATATGTAATAAAAATTTAAAACAGCTCTATTGATGTTATTTTTGTGAACATTAGGTTTGATTTTACATAGCTTACACAGTAATATGGTATCATCAAGCGGCTCTGATGACGGAGCCCGAAGGTGACAATACCCTATGGTATTGTTGTCAAAGAGAAGCATATAGAAAATTAGAAAACCATATTGGGCTTATGTAATTATATCATATAGAGGCCAGTCGTGGCGCAGGGGCACAAGGTGTGACTGTAAAACCGACTGGTTGTGGGTTTGATCCCCACTCGAGGGGATGAAATATTAACTTAAATTTATATTTCCGTTTCTTCGCTCTGGTGTCGAGGACAAGCGTGGCGTTGAGTTCTGCCACTCAACACGCAATGCCTCCAGAATTCGGAAGAAAGTGGGGATCGGAGTGTCTTAACACTAGATTCCCTCTGCCTACCCTGCAGTGTGCGGGATACAGCATGAAGCTAATTTGATTTATTTATAATGATATCTAATTTGTACTGTCGGTTCTTACTTCTTGCCAAATTTCATATTTCTAGGTATATACATTTTTAACTGCAGCGAAAGCGAAGCATAAACACTCATCAACTAACATATACACTCGGATCTTTTAATTGCGCATAGAAGTAAAAGATAAATAATTTCTTTTGCTCCAAGGGACTGTAGACCTGGATATAATATAACTAACTTAAGATTGAAATCTCCACGCGATCTTTAGAGACAGACAACAGACTGATAGACGGACACTAAAAAAACCGAAAAGAACCTAATTTCTTTGTAAATACTAAGTATCTAAAACAAGTTTCTCAACTCATATCAAACAAGCAAGCGTGTAGAAATAAAACTTTCATATACATATACATTAGCTACTACATGTTACTAGTACTACTACTACTAATACTGTAGTACTACTAGGGCCCAGTGTCAATGGCGGATGTATGGAAACTGGACGTAAGTTGACTAAATAAGGAATATTTTAATAGTAAACGTATCGACGCGTGAAGTTTAAGGTGAGAATGCGGCATTGGGAAATTATTCTACTTTAATGCCGTTTCTCTAGAATAAGGTTGTTTTGTATGGATTTTCTAGTTTTGGAGCGTTTTCTGCGTTTTCTTGTCTTGGGAACTGTGAGGCACAGTCGTAGGCGTAGTCTTGGGAACTGTGAGGCACAGTCGTAGGCGTAGTCTTGGGAACTGTGAGGCACAGTCGTAGGCGTAGTCTTGGGAACTGTGAGGCACAGTCGTAGGCGTAGTGATCACGTCCTCCACTCTCTGTACCTTGGTCAAGGACCGAGGAACTATCTAAATGTGCTTATGGGACTCACGCCACTTTGAATTAATAAGTGGGCAGCTTCCTATTGTATAACATATAAAGCATGGTAGACAGAGACAACCTATTGTTTAAACACTCCATTTCCCACTTTTCAAATTATTTTCGGGTAATTACGTGTTGAGTTCCGGAAATCAACGCCGGAAATCAACGCCGCATTCCTACAAGTGGCCAGCGAACTCAGAACACAATAACGACATCACAAGGGATGAACGATAAAGAAGATGATACATATGTTTTTTCTTTTTCTTTTACATGACACGATTTCGAAATAAATAAATTAAAAAAATCATTCGAACCCACTACCGTTCATACAGTCACTATCCACCTGCACCATGAGGGCGTCAAACGTAAAATTTCAATTAAAAATCTCTTCACACGCATTTGGACACGCATCGATCTATTTACAAAGCAAACTGGTTATAACTGGACTGTACGGCGTTTATTTGTCACTTAGAAAATGTAATTTAAAAATGTTAAACTTACTTCATTTAGCTGTCAATTACCTAGAAGTGCTTACATATATTATAGATATAGGTTCCTTTCAGGTTTGTGTGGATAGTCGTATCTCAAAAACTACTGAGCTGCTTTTGATAGAACTTAGACTACTTCCTAAGTAAAATCCCAAAAAAATATATATTTCGATATGACCTTTGTTTCCTAGAAATTAATGGACAAACATACAAATAATTCCAACGTTATGTATCACATAGGTACATACATGTCAAAGTGGAAGTCAAATATGTTTATTTAAAATAAGAAGTTACGAGCTTAATTCTTAGAATAATTTACTGACTCCAAACTGACAAGAACTGGCACAAGAAATTGAGAGGCAAACTGTGTGTATGGTTTCGATTTCCACTTGAGCAGTCAAGAAATGGAGAAGAAGGGGAAATTAAATATTTAATATTTTCACGCAACGCCTTCAGAATTCGGCGGAAAATACATGCGGGATACAGCGTGAAGCTGAAATTAAATCTATTATTTACAGAATCACGCGTATTTATTTGTGATAATGATACTTTGAAACAGACTGGAGGGAGCATTTCATTCCCAAGTCTTACCATTTCATAAGATCGTGAATTAGGTAAATCTAAATACCCTTTAACACACTAACATTTAGTCACAATTTTTGTAATTTTGTTATAGAACACTCTCTAATGTTTTCTGGGACCATATTGTAAAAGCACATATACATCACCAATTTTGGTAAAATCATTGATATTTTTCTTAACTTACATTACATTTTCAAAAATGTATTGCGATGCGACTTAATATGTTAATATATTAATTTCTTGAGATTTTTGCCTTTAAGAATCTTTAGGGTCTATAATATAGATTGCGCGCATAACTCGCTTATGCAAGACAGATTGATTTAAAACCGGCTGCATAACCACAAAGTAAAGTACCTTAACTGATAACATCCTTTTCTAATAGGATCTTTGATCTTCACGTATATTTAGTATTATAAATTTTTGGAAACCCGACGTTTCGAGCACTTTGTTAATGCAGTAACTTCGTAGTCACGTGTAGATTCAGTCGATTATTTACACTATAGCTGCGGGTTCCATTTCCCCACTCCCCAGATGGAAACCCGCAACTATGTCCTCAGTTTTTTTACAAAAAAAAACATGGTAATAGCTTATTGCCTTCTTCTTTTATGGGTTCATACCTCAAAAGAAAAGACGAAATCCTTACAGGATAACGTTGTTGTCTGTCTGTCAAGACCATTTTTATCAAGAATGCGTGGAGGTACTAACCTGAAATAAATATGAATTATCCAAATATTGAGCATAGAAATTAAGCTTCTAAGTCGACGCAATTTAAATGACTCTTATGCGTCATTTTGTATAAAATTTCCCGCATACTCAATCCTATACTTACTAGGTACTTCCCATGGATGTACAATTATGAAATGTAGCAAGAAGAGATAATTATCATTACAAATAAAATAAAACCGAAAAAATGCCAATTTATAAAAAAAATATAAATAAAAACACTACAAACTTGTATAATATTAAGTGTTAATGACTAAAATTCATGTTCCCATTGACTTACAAATATGAAATTGGTGCGTAACCCTCTGTGGGATCGGTTTTTATTTACATTTAACAAAATATTTAAAAGCAATTTTGTACGAGAAGGTCCGCATTATCCTAAAACTGTGTCGCTGCTATTAACGCCCACTTCACAAGCGCTGTTGCTAACAATGATACAATACTAATTGTTTTGAATATAAGAATAAGATTAGATAAATTGAGGCCGCCGTGGCACAGCGGCACATCGTCGTCGATGTAAACGTCACAGTTGTGGGTTCGATTACCACACGGGGGTATAAATTATTTTCATATCTTTGCTTTATTCAGTAAATAGATAAAGCGGTCAGGTCTGGCAAATGAGGCAGTCGTGGCGCAGGGGCACAGAGTGTGACTGTAAAATCGACTGGTTGTGGGTTCGATCCCCACTCGAGGAGATAAAATATTTACTTACATTTATATTTTCATTTCTTCGCTCTGGTGTCGAGGTAAAGTTCGGTGTTGAGTTCCGCCACTCAACACGCAATGCCTCCAAAACTCGGCTGAAAGTGGGGAACGGTGTATCTTAACATTAGGTTCCCTCTGCCTACCCTGCTGTGTGCATGGTGGGATACAGCGTGAAGCTGATTTAATTTAATTTTTAGATAAAGCGGGGTGTTGAATTCCGCCACTCAACACGCAATATCTCGAAAAATGAGCGCTGTGTGGGAAACGGAATATCTTAACACTAGGTTCCCTCCGCCTTTCCTTCTACTGGTATGCGTGAAGCTAAAATTAAATATTTCAAACGAAGTCAACTTAAGCTGTAGAGTCAATTACCATTTTTCATATTATTTACAACACATGGTTAACTTAATGCGATCTTACTTAAATATAATTTCTTCTTCCCGTCTATTTCTAGACATCTCGTGTTGAAAAACAGATAAACTCTAACATTATATATTATTTTCTTATTTTACCATTCCCTGCGAAGGGATTTGTACCCGCATACCGGTACAATCAACTAACTAATCATTCTCTTTAATAAATAGAAAAAATATTAAGCTTTTCACGTTTTCTCCGCAAATACTCGTAGCAGGTTAGGCATTCGAGTATTATGTTAAGACACTCCGCTACAAATCCGAATTAGGCGAGGCGTGGCAACATTTATCACTACATTTTGTCTGTCAGAGACAAAATATCAAAATCATTCATTCATTCCTTCGAGTAAAAATCAAACCCACAATAACCTTAAATTTAATATCTATATATAAGAACTTCACAAAGCCGCGCTGTAACTTAAAAGCGTGTTTGTTAAATGAAACAAGTTCCTATATCCGGGTGAACTCAAATTTTTAAATGTTTATCAAATAATGCATAGATTTGGATACTTTTTTAGCGTTCCGTGTCTAAAAATAAAAACAAACAGAACCCTTATAAGGTGACTTCGTTGTCTGTCTCTCTGTATGTCTGTCCGTCTGCCAATTCTCGATCTTGAGAATAGTTTATATATATATATATATATATATATATATATATATATATATATATATATATATATATATATATATATATATATATATATATATTTATATACAAGCTTATTAATTATCTGAGTCAACGTAATCATAATATGGCGTTAAAAATACACGTTATAGATCTAGCATGCATCGTTTTTGCTACATTTAACAATACAAATAAATTAAATATTCGAAAAATGTGAACTTATTGTTTTATATAATAAAAAAAACATTATTACAAAATTATATTTTTTATTCATTTCATACAAAACGAGTGCAATCTTCTGCAAACTTAACTTTGTCAACTTTTATAAATATTGCCAACTTGTTTTTAGTTTTGACCGTCGTGGCGAAGAGGCACAAGCGTGCGAATGTAAACGAGACGTTTGTGAGTTTGATTCACTTTTGGGGAATGAAATATATAACATTTCGATTTCGAAGCAAAGCATGGCGTTGGTTTTCGCCACTCAACACACTATTTCGAGAATGAGAGGGGGGGGGGGGGCGGTGAAGTGTCTTGATACTAGGTTTCCAGGTTCTGCCTGCCCTGCTCTAAGCAGGTGTAAAGCTAAAATAAAATATTATACGTCACATTGACCTGTAATAATAAAATTAGTAAGGAACCATCGATTGGCTGGATTGTATCGGACTTTCGATTTTTTTTAAATATTTTTCCTTTTTATAATCTTTATATTTGTTATTCATAACTTTTTTCCTGGTATTATATGTACGTCGTACATTGTCGTCATGGCGCGGCGGTACAGCGTCTGTTTGTAAGTGTTCAGTCCTGAAAAATATAATTTAGTTGAAATAATTTTCATTTCCTCGATCTGATCGATAGACAAAGCCTGACGCTGAGTTTTGCCACTGTTTACCCTTTTCATTTTACGAGAAAAAAATATATGTATGCTTCTATACTAATTTAATTTTAAAGCTAAATGGATTATTTGATTAAACGCATTAATCTCAGGAACTACTAGTTCGAATTGAAAAAATCTTTTTGTGTTGATTAGTTCATTTATCGAGGAAGACTAGACTCTATTACATAATTATACTAATAGTGAAAGTTACCGGACACTAAGAATGTGTCATGTGTCATACACAACTATTAGTTATTTCCATTCGACAGTGGGAACGAAAATTGAGGCTAGTTGTGGCACAGGGGCACAAGGATGTGACTGTAAACGCGATAGGTTGTGGGTTCGATTCCCACTCAAGGAATTTAATATTACACACTATTAAATATTGAATACACCATTAAATATATATTTTTTTAATTTCTTCGCACTAGTGTCGAGGTAAGGCGCGGCGGTTGGTTCCACCACTCAACATGCAATGCCTCCAGAATTCGGCGGAAAACGAGGAACAGAGTATCCTAACACTAAGTTAAAAAAAACGGGCACGAAGCCACAGGTTAAATGCTAGTCTTATACTCCTATAAGTATTATGTCATACATCCTTGTCCTTTCAAACATGCCTCATCTGTGTACAGAATCCGAGTCGTCTTATTTGCTGTGGACCAACAAACTGTTATACTAATTGTCATATATTAGTTATATATACATACATATATATATACATACGTCATCGTATAATTTGTAAGTTTGAGCTCATTTTATTGCTAAGCAATATGTTATACAAAGTAGAGATACTTAAAACCTTGTAAAGTTTAACGGGGAATGCGTAATTTGACACAAAGGTCCTAGTATTTGTAAATGGATTTTTTTATTCACATATGAGGTTAATACTGTTAGCCCTATTGCCCCTAACAGCGATACCGGGTGAGTAGGGAAGAGTGTACTTTGTCCCTGAGTCCCTGAACTGCAATCAAGGGCGTCCCCTACGGGAGTCGAACCTCGGGTTGCGCCCGTCGATCGGACTGGTAATCTTCTATTTACTCTGCTTTAAATCTGCCTAAATAACTTTATTAAACTGACACCCACCAGTCAAAAACTTCCCAATTTGGTCACTTAGGCGCCACCCACCCCCTCAATAAGGGTGAAATGACGATGAAGTGCATAATAGTGTATATATTGACTATATTCAGATTGTCCTTTCGAAGCTTTTAGCGTTTCGTTACGATTTATGAGGAAAATATTTTTTAGTTATAGTGTAGTAAAAAGCAGCTTCATGCCTGATAGTCGCCCTCCCTGATGTTTATCTTCCCTCATTTCGTCCCAATTCGTCAATTCTTCCCAGCTTACACACCCTGGCCCAGTGTGTAACTGTGGTGTATGTAGAAGAAGAGTCTAAGAATGTTTCCACCAAGCACAGTTATTTGATGACAGCTCTGACTTCGTTTTTTTCCATTTTGATGTTCCCTTGCAGTTTATACTCAAATCAATATAGTTTCATCTTCGTCTTCGGGAATCGTGATTTTTTTCTGAGCTTGTGGATATCTAAGCGAATAAAGGACATTTTATTTTTATTTCATTAAATCAGGCATTTTATTTTCATTTCATTGAGGCCGGTCGTGGCGCAGTGGCACAGGGTGTGACTGTAAAAACCGACTGGTTGTGGGTTCGATCCCCACTCGAGGAGATGAAATATTTACTTAAATTTATATTTCCATTTCTTC
>DWMY01001277.1:0-15603 GCA_018249775.1 Heliconius hecalesia formosus | reverse complement strand
TAAAACAGATATCTAAGATATTGTATTGGAAGAGCGGGATCTCCTAATACAGGCATTACTTGCTTAAAAGGAGGTCTCTGTAACAATTACTTGTATGTAAAATCTGTTGAACAAATAAAGTATTTTTATTTTTTTTTATTTATTTATTTTCATCTGAATCCGTTTTCATGATTCTCACAGACTCTCATATTTATAAAATTAGTAGGCGAGATCACGTTAGATGTATTTACCTTTGGCAAGCTAAACAAATTACACAAATATAAGTAAAAGGAGCCCTAATGTACGTGGCATTTGTAACCGTCGGGCGGCGCTCTGTAGTAAATAAACTGTGGTGTTGTGGTCGGCGGTGGACGTGAGGCGACTGCGGCCTCAATGCCGACGAGACGGAATGTCTGCTGTACACGAAGATAATAAGTCATTTAGTGCAATCGCAAGCGGACTTACGTGGGGTTGGGGAGGTTTTAGAACAATTTGGTTTGATTAAATTTAGTTTCTTTTATGTTTAAAGTGAACGAAAACTATTGTTTTTTAATGTCGGAAAAATATAATAGCTGGTTATTAGGTTCACTTTTTGATTATCTTAATAATTAACTTGAAAATCGCATTGTTTTGGATTTTTTTGGATAAATTGTTAAGTGAGGGTAACTATTACATAATATTTAAAATACATGAATATAATTTGAGTGAAATTTAAACCCGTACAATTTTTATTGTGTGCTATGTTGCAATTACGTCATAAAGTCATCACACAGGAGTTTCATATATACCTCACTATACTTACTTTTACCTGCTGCGTATTGTAACGATCTGAGGTAACTTTAAACTTTAAAAAAAAAATTCAATTCGAAACACTAGGTCCTGATTAGCGCGTTCAAACAAACAGACTCTTCAGTTTTATAATATAAGACTATAAAATATATAAATATAGACAAAGTTGTATATGTAATAGATTGTTTTTGTTAACTCCTGTAGCCTGCGGCGGTGAACGTTCCGATAAAACAATTTCAATATAAGTAAAATATATTATTTTCATACATTATGATAATTCTCTCATTTCAATACAGTGATTAAGCCACATTTCCCTCATTTTATTTTACCAACGACGCGAGAGTAATTAATAGATATGCATAATTTACAGTTAATGTGAATGTTGTTCACAATCTCGTTAAAGTAACCACACTGTATTTTTTATGACGGCTGTTTAATTATGGCATAACGTGGGAGTATTATTTTGTATTGGACAATAAATTTTAAAAGGATTTTAATGTTTAATGTACATATTGCAAGTTCATGCCATGGGGGACGGTTTCTCAGTGGCACAAGCGAGTGATTGTAAACGCAACGGTTGTGGGTTTGATTCCCGTTCGTGGATCTTGAAATTATTATTATAAATATTTTCATTTCTTCGCTCTAGTAACAAAGCTAAGCATGGCGTTGAATATGGCGGCGACTTAGCGCACAACGCCATGCCACATTCGGCAGAAAGTGTGAAACGCAGTGTCCTAACACTAGGTTCCCTTTGCTGACCCTTTTATAAGGTAGAAAAAATATTTGCATGTCAATACACATCCATTGTATCCAGTAACCACCATATTTTGCATTGTTGGCAAAGGGTCTTTCTACACGCTCAAAAACTTTTCATGTCAAATTGTAAAGCTCAAGTCTGCTTTTTTATTTATGAAGCTACCAAATACGAATTATCAAAAAAATCTATAAATATAAATACTTTCATATTTATTTATTTTTTTATATTTTTATTTTTTTTACATTTTGGAACGTAGCGGGATTTAAGCCCGCATCTCCTCTTAAACCCTTCAAAGTTTCCAAAAGAAAAGAAATCTAAATTTCTAAAGTTTTGACCTACTCAATTATTTCCTTCACCATACCTTTCCAAAAAAAAAATATATTTACTGAACCATAACGTGAGCTAGGCGTACTAGACTTAATAGCTCTCAAGATGCCGAGCTTATTATCGCATGTGTAATTATATACGATGCTGCATTGTGCCTCAGCGCAGCGGTTAGAGTCAACGACCTGCTCCTCCTCCTCCTCCTCCTTTCTCCTGCTTATCCTTTTTATTATCCCTCATTTAGTGCAACAATGGCGTAATTACACTTATTGAAAAATAAAATTAAGTGTGTCATATGCGGAAAACTATTTATAATCTTTCGTTGTGTCTTTTGCAACGTTTCAAAAAATGCAAATACGTCAACGTCTAAATTATCTAATTTTTATAACGGCGACAGTTTTCATCGTGGCGACAGGTTATGCGTTTCATTCATACTCCAAAAAATGAAATATTTAATATTTTAATTTCCTCGGTGTAGTCAGAGGCAAAGCGCGGTGTTGGGTTCCGCCACTTAACAAGCGATACCTCCAGAATTTGGCGGAAAGTGGGGGACGAGAATGTATTAATGGTAACGGAGTGTCTTAACACGAGATTTCCAGATTTCCTTTTTTCCCAGATTCCCAGATTTTACCATGTACGATCTGAAGTCAAAAAAAATAAAAATAATTTTATTATAATTAATTGGTATATTCAAGGATTTTCAACGTCATATAGAGTCGGAAGAGTAAACTTAATTACATTAACATCTAAATCACTTCGTACTCTACTATCAGCACACTATAGTTTTGTGTTGTAAGCTAGAGCCTATGTTCGTCTAACATTATCGCGAAATTGGATGAGGCAAATATTGTCATGTAAGTATATATACATATAAATATATTTAATAAAAAAAATATACATTCTCTAAATAATTATTTGAAATAATTATTATCTCCGAACAAAGATTCAACCCACTACCATCACGTTCGACACTACTACTAAAATAAGTACAATGTATAACTAAAGGAATAAAATGAATATCCATCTATGTAGGTCTATGAGCATCAGCTGTTCAAATTTTCTTAATTTTAATTAAACCTCAATCAACCCCCATATTAATTAACCATAAATTGAATCTTACATTGTAAAATCATGTTGTAGATTCAGTCGTATTGCAAATAATATTTTATTAAATTTTCGCTACTTGTTTAATTATAGTAAAAATGTATACATATATATAAATACAATAAATTAAAAGAAGTTAAATATTAAAGAGGCCGCCGTCTCACAGGGGCACAAGGATGTGACTATAACGCGACGGTGGTGGATTCGATCCCCACTGACCCTCCGTGGGAATGAGTGAATTAATATTTTAATTTCTTCGCTCTGGCACTAAGACAAAAGCCCGTCATTGATTTCCGCCACTCAACACTCAATGCCTCGAAAAATTCAGCGAAAAAAGGGGAACAAAGTGTCTTAACACTAGGATTCCTTCTACCTATTTAAATATAAATAATTATAGATTTATTTAGATATACTACATAATAATTATATATATATATATATATATATATATATATATATATATATATATATATATATATATATATATATATATATATATATATATATATATATATATATATATATATATATATATATATATATATATATAATTTTACTTTTAATTTTATCTTTTAGCAAACTATAGAGTGATTTCACTGTGTACTCCAACCGCTAGTGTATACAAATTAACCCTAAGCCCATTCCTAGTCAGTTCGTTAGTGAGTCTGTAGTCCATATTCAATTTAAAATTATTATCTTTTGGAATATGTATTTCCCATGGAATTGAAAGTTTTCTTTTTATCACACGTTTAAAAATCCAAAAGTATAGGAAAATGTCTGGTCTTGATGACGAAATGCCAACATCCTCACAGAAGAACAAAATTTTTTAACGTGTTTTGAAAATTGTGAGTCAAATAAACATATTAAAGCCAAAACCTATTATAAAAATCAAAATATAATTTCAAATAATTTGATACGTCGGACATAAATAAAATAAAATATGCATTACGTACAGCAGATGTTGGCATCTGGCTGTGTTTTATTACACCTATGCATTTCAATTTGCTATAAATGCTATTCCTTTGTTACAAAACGCTTGCATCGATAACTCAAAAGTGAACACCTGTATTCAATTAATTCAAAATTGAAAATATTATAAACAGTTAACATTTTAGTTTTTTTTCTTAAAAAACGCAAATGTGTTGTCAGTGTATGTCGAAATAGGAATATGTACAAATCATTATTCTTTCATTATAGTTAAACATTTACTTTTACTTTAAGGAAGTCGTGACGCAGAGGCGCGTGTAGAAAATGTAGTATATCATATTTTCATTTCTTCGCTCTGGCATCAAGGCAAAGCGTAGCGTTGAGTTCCGTCATTGCAGTGTCCCCAGAATCCTGCGGATAGACTGGAACAGGAGTATCTTGATGGGAACAAAATGTTCTTAACACTAGTTTCTCAAGTTCCCTCTGCCTACCCTGCTATGTACGGGATGCAACGTGAATCTAAAAAAAACCTTTATTGTTTATTTTTAAAGTTTCTAAATAATTCTTTAAATACAAGTGTCAAATATAACATTTAAGAACCAGTAGCAGTGCAAATGCAAAACCCGTCATAAAAAAAACATTAACGTTTTATAAACGAACTTTAGCTCGTTTATAAAAATACAGAAGCTTAAAATTTACACTATACTTATTTAGTTCAATAAATAATAAAAATATGGCAAACGATCTCCTTACTCATTTAAGGTCAGGCGATTAACCGCTTTGTCCCACTAAACGGTGACATTTGCATAGGGCTATCCGGCTATCAAGAAGATAGCCGGTGGCGATGTCATGAATTTTTTTTACATCTTTCTTGTGAAAGTAAAGTGAAGAAGCAAAATAAAGATTCACATTAAGTTTTACGAGCTTTAAGCTTTTTCCTGCAGGGCGTGCAGAGAGAGTGCCAAGATACTCCGTTCTCCACTTTCCGGCCGAATTTTTAAATAAAATCAGCTTCACGCTGTATCCCGCACACAGCAGGGTAGGCAGAGGGAACCTAGTGTTCAGACACTCCGATCCCCACTTTCTAGCGGAATCTGGAGGTATTGCGTGTTGAATGGCAGAACTCAACGCCGCGCCGGTCGCCGGTGTCGAGGCAAACGACACCAGAGCGAAGAAATGGAAATATAAACTTAAGTAAATATTTCACCTCCTCGAGTGGGGATCGAACCCACAACCAGTCGGTTTTGAAGTCACAGTTTGTGCCCCTGCGCCACGACTGGCCTAATTTTTTCGCTGAATTTTTAAATATTTCTTGTATTATAATTTGGGATCTGATTACATATCTGATTCAGGATATTTTTTTTATTGAAATATTTATGTCGATCTAATAATATAAAAGAATCGTGTGAGAGATTTTAGGGCAATTTAAAATCAATAATCTATAGATATATATAAAATGACATGTTCCGACTAACTGCGGTAAGACGCACGCACATCCGTAACCGCTGTGCGTAGAAAGGTAACATTTGGACAGATGTTTATTTTCGTTATCTGGACCTCCACTGAGAAAGGATTTTGAAAAATTTTAACCCTAAAGGGATGAAATAGGGGTTGAATGCTTGTATGGAAAATATTTTAAATCGGCATTGATTTTTATAAAATTTAAAATTCAGACTCTTAAAAATATTTCATTGAACACTTATTTCATGGTTTTTTAGAATTCACCCCCTAAAGGTTCAAATAAGGGGTTGAAAGTTTATATGGAAGTCTTTAAATCGCCACCGATTTTTATAAAAAAATAAATTCAAACTGTTAAAAATATTTTATTGAACACGTGTTCCGTGGTTTTTTTAGAATTCAACCCTTAGGGTGCAAATAAGCGGGCGAAACTGCGCGCACTAGTATCGTATATAAAGAACTACCTATCATAAGTAAGAAAAAAAATAACAGAGTTTTCTTTAAAAGGTTTTTTTTAAATTAGAGAAACTAACTAGAGAACCTAGCAAATAGAACAACTCTATTTTTTACGAATATGTATTTAAATTAATAAGTAAATTACTTTTAATGAATGATGACTATAAAACAGACTGTATTTTTAAAGGCAGAAAAGGGTAAAACGCAGAAGAATTGCTGCATCCCTAAACAACTTTCGAAAGAAGGATCCAATTTGGTTTTACGGCACGATCTCTTTCGGAACCGGTCGCTGTCAGAAACAAATCAGTGCACTTCACTCGTGATTTCGTTTTATGTCGCAATATAACATGGGTATTTTTTTTCAATAACACAGTTCAATGTATTATTTTATAGTTGTTAATATTTTTTCCCTTTTTAATTGGCAGTCACAGAGATGAAAAAAAAATTAAGATATTGCACAAGAAATTTAAAAAAAAACAAAAAGATGTGACATTGTTTTGTAAATTTGTTTTTGTTTTGTTGCTTTGATAAAAAAAAATCAGCTTCACCCTATCCTCGCACACGTTAGGGTACGCAGAAGGGACATAGTGCTGGACACTCCATCCCCCACTTTCAGTAGAATTTTTCTCGGCATTGCGTGGCGGAACTCAACGGCCGAGTTTTTGCCTTGGTGCAATGGAAATATTAATAAATAATAATTCATTTCCTCGAGTGGGGATCGAACCCACAACCGTCGCGTTACAGTTACACACTTGTGCTCCTGCGCCACGCCGGCCTCGAATTATTTATATGTTTTTTTTCTTCAGTTCCATTCTTTTTTGTTTTTATTTATTCTTTAACAGTCACAAAAATTATTTAATACCATTTAGTAATAAAGGAATTTTGTAAAATTATACATTAAGTTCTGTATTGATAAAACGCTAATAAAAACCTTATTAGTAATAAATAACAATAAGAAAATGAGGAATTCATTATTAAAAAAAAAAGAATATAAAGCTGGACTAAAGTATTTGCAATATAGTCAAAGCAACCACTACATCGATACCTAAGCTAGGTCGTTGTGTATGTACTACGTAGTTCGTATCCGTATCCCCCAGTTTGACATTCATCCAGCCACTAATCTCAATCTAAGGCGTTGCGGCTCCGATCATTGCAACAACGCTAACTAAATTTTGTTCAGAATACGAGCACGAGCCATCGCCGCCGCCGGGAGAGGTCACTTGTTAACTAAGTCGTTGTTCACGTGTACGGTGTTTCCGATAACTAATATTGAATACTGTTAAATCTGTAACACTACACCTAATTTAAAACAAGAAAAAAAACAAGAAATATTTTACTTTTTATAGAAAACTAAATAAAAAAAAACGGTAAAACCTGCTCATAATACCATTTCTAATTTACAATTAAACCATGCATATTCACCTCGTACAAGTAATTCCCATGTCATAAAGTTATCAAGGAAGACCTCTAACTGTACAACACGACGGAGAAGCTATTAACAATGTCTTAAGTAAATACACAACCCGTACAATATGTTGAACGTGGGTAATATAGCTGAATAACATGCTACCAGGATGGAGAGACTGGCTGTCCTTGGTTCAGCAAAACGATCAAATTTACATAGATCCCGATGTCGGTGACCGTCTCATAAAACTTATATCTTGCGTTGCAAAAGTGGTATTAGTTTTAATAATAAATGTTGTTTTGCTATCAGCTATAAAGCTAACTTATATCTATAAAACTAATTTAAGTTCATAACGACATTTCAAGACAATATATTATTTTTTTTTTGTATTAACGCAATTGTCATTTGCGAAATCGAATAGTTTACCTACTGTCGAAAATGCGATTGGTATATTAATTATTTTTTGTTGCTTAAGAATAACATTAGATTAAAATAATCCAAACCAAGTAGTCAAAATTAGAAACTGCCATAAACCATATATATAATCGAAATAAATTAAATATATAAAAGCCAAAAGCTGAAATAGATAAAGCTACTAAAACCAAAAACAGACAAAATAACAATACAGAATTGAAATTAATTGAAAGAAAATAGATCTCTAGCACGGGATACCTTTTACAGTCTGACCAAAAACGTGTAATTTGCTCCGTTTCCAGACGCCTTAATGAACCCTAATTGACAATTGCAGAGAGTTTTAGTCTCGAATACCAATTACAATGGAACTAAAAATTTATATTGCATTGATTTAATCGATATTTAGTGTTATTAACCTCTGACGCAAAAGTTTGACGTGTCTGTTTGTGGCACATTAGCCCCCGAATTAAAAAATCAATTCGAGTGAGTTTTTTTAATCGAAAGTCTTGTTCATCGTGGTGGTTCCTAGCTGTAGTTTGGTAGAGCCCCAAGCGCTTAGCCAAAATGAAGTAGTAATAATAATTTCTTTGATTTTCACGATTATTACACATTTTAAATGAAAGGACTTTGCAGTAGTCCGTGACCACGGACTACTGCAAAGTGTTCGAAACGTCGGGTTTCCGAAAATGTATAAAAATACTAAATATACGCGATTAATGCGGTTAAAATATTTTCATTTAAAATGAAGTAGTAATATTTTTGGTCAAGGATTTTTTAAAATTAAGTTTTAATTTTGTTAAAATTAATACAATGACATTGCTGTAATAAATAAAACGATTGACAAAATATTTTTTTTATTACGAGTATAATAAGTTATGAAAAATGTCTATAGCTTATGCTTTCTAATAATATTAAAAAAAACCCAAAGTGGATTAGGGAACAACATTGTGTAAAAATAAACCTTTTAATTGTCTATGTAGAACATTTAATTTATTTACGTTTACGTTTTATTTATTTAAAAAATATATTATTTCGACGGTTTTATAAAATAATTCATAGATCCAATAAATGTATTCAGCTTAAGGGTGATTATATTGAAAAGGAAAAATAGATTTATTGTTTCATTTAATTTAGAACCCTTTCTTTCCACGAACCTTTGGACCTCCCCTCGCATATCGTTGACAAGTAATTATAATTTTTGTGTTTTGTACAATTTTATTATTTACAGCATAATTAATACATTTTCCAAGTAGTCAAATACATACAAAGTTAAATCATAAAGATTTAAAATTTACAATAAACTTTTTCCTTTTTCTGTGGGAAGTTCCCTAAAGTTTAAAAAAGGAACAGGCTTCTGGGCCACAGAAAAGCCATTTTATTTCAACATTTTCTAAGAAAATAAATAAAATGGAGAGACAATTTTAATTATCTCTTGATTTTTTGCAAAAACCAAAGAACGTTGTGTTTAACAGTCAATGCCCGAGTTTGTTACATTCCAGAACCATACAAACTATTGACAAAGGACTTTTCCTTCTAACTGCCGTTGCCGATTCACTTAGATGATGAGCTTCAAATCATACAAGTACGGTAAAGGGTAGGGTGGGCAGAGGGAAATTGGGAAACTAGTGTCAAGCACTCCACTAGAATTTTCCGCTGACTTCTTGGGGAACTTTGTGTTGATTGATGAAACCCAACGCCGCAACTGAAGTCAAAATGCTCAAATTATAAATCATCTGTGAAGTGCCACATTTGCAAAAAAACTGACTGTAATAAATGCACTGTTGAAGAATATTATTGCATCACTTACTATTTAGTAACTTATAATTTTATAAGAATTTCAGTAAGTTATTAGGTACTGAGAGTTTTATCTTTTTTTGCCACTTTTATGTTTGTTAAGTTAAAGAATACGAATTTGTTTTAAACTGATTTTTAAACTTGTTCTGTATATTTTACGAATTATTGCAACAATAAATTTTATGCCATATACCAACAATCATTAAAATAAGTAGAACGGGATAGTAAACGGATAATTTGTCACGACGGCGGTTCAAGGGAGGTCTTAATCTTCGGCGCTTCTATTGTTATAGTTATATCGACTTCTTGATGTCTTCTACAACGCTGACGTGGCGCAGCGCATTCTCTCTTGCCAGACGATAATTTTTAGTAATTATCTTTGAGTAGCGGAAATTTGTAAAAATCTCCCTACAGAGATGCTAATAACATAAATAAGTTGTAAGAAGCGTAAAAAAAATTCGATGTAGCTTGATGACAATGTATGACTTAGTGGTTAGAGTGCCTGGTCGATTTCCAGGAGGCGCGGGTTCGAGTCCGTCAGAATCAAAATAAAAATTTTTTTCGCTAAATAAGTATTTTTCTAAATAAGTATCAAATCACTTTTTAATATAATTAGTAAAATAAAAAAAGAACCAATCAATTATTACACAAAATGGAGAGGAGGTGCAGACGGAACTCGTAGGTACATTGCTGTTAGGACGTTATAATCCTGTTATTGGTATGTTGGCAACGCATCCAGCGCTCTGAGCTGGCCGTCAGCCAGAGAGTAGCTCGCGATTACGTCGCGCTGAGATCAATGGATATGTCGGTTAAACCTGGAACTGCTACAAGTCTATATGGCATCCCATACAAGCTATTTATATTGAGTTTTATGGCTTAGAACTAATATAAATATAGCTATTAAAAACAGTACAGACAGTATATCGCTTTCCAAGTAAGTTTTTAAAGAATTTTAACTGCTAGTATTAAAGTGGCGCAATAAAAAGATAAAAATACTAATTAATATATGTTAATATGGAATCCATTAGCATTGTAATTTTGCAAAAATATTGCTGAATATTGTTAAAAAGTCAGTTTATTTCCTTATTGGTTATTTTTTTTTGTAGCGAAATATATAAATGTATTATATAGATTACAGTTAATAAAATCCACACATATCTTTACTGTGAACGTGTTAAAACAATCCAATAACCCAGGTATACATTTAGTTATTAATTTTGTCGCGTCACATTGTGGGTTCGATCCCCACTCGGGGGAATGAATTACTATTTATTAATATTTTTTCTTCTATATGGTTCCAAGGCAAAAGCGCAGCGTTGAGTGCCGCCATTTAACACACACTAGGTTCCCCCCGCCTACTCTGTTATATCCGGGATACAGCGTAAAAACAGAAAAAAAAACTCTTTACTACTGCTATCGTAGCTGATGTTTTAATTACACTTACACATTTAAAAGTACCTACTTAATAATAGTTTAGCTTAACAAGGATGCTGTTCGTTTATTCAATTTTGAATTCCTTTCAACTTTATTGCTTCTAACTTTCCGGAACCCGAGCCGCGCTCAATATAAACGTCCGCCGAAGAAAAGTATGCAGGAGCACAAAATAAAGCACAAAACTGCCGTAATAGTGCACCAGCAATTAAAATCGATTGATCGTTTGTACGTCCTCTTCCTAAGTTGACTTATTGCACAGTCCTTACTCTCGAGTCTCGACTCCGAATAGCTAGCGTAAGGGCTTTTGTAAAAGTTTTAGTTTTCCATTGCATTCAAACTACAACACATGTGTTCTAAACTACTATTTCAACATTTATTCTATTTGTTTTTATGCTTCAATAAATATGCCTAACCTATTTTGAATTTAACTTAAAAAATTACAAAATATATAACATTTTGAATGAGATTATGATTATGACACATTGAATAAAAAAAAACGATTGATGAGGGCCTTACTTTTAGAGTTCCGTATCTCAAAAGAGAGAAACGAAATTATTATTAAATAGGATTACTTTGTTACCCGTAAACGTCGGTCAAGGCCACTTATCTCAATATCTTGTACATATATGAAATTGAAATTAATATCAAATATTTAGGTCTACAGTTCCTTGGATCAAAGAAAAAAAAAGCTCCTAATTCAATGCATTAAAAAAAATATGCCCATTCAAAGCACTCTTGTTGCATTTTGTATAAAATTTGCCGCATAATCAAAACCTATACTTCCCACGGACATACAGTTATTAAATTTTGTATACAGTAAGACCTTACTATACAAGCAAAATGAAAAACCGAAATATGAAAATTTATAAATATTTCAAAAAAATAATTACAAACTATAATATACATATCATGTACTTAGTTGATTTTGTTCAAAACGAAATATACCTGGAAACTTAAGTTTGTGAATTTTATCTGCCGCATAATCAATTCCTTTAGAGTATTTTCAATACCTACATGTATAGGGTATTGGCAAGAACTTGCAATGTAAATAAAGGAAAATATCCGATAAATAGTCATTTATATTTGTATAACGATAAAACCCAATTACCTAGTATGAAATTATAATTGTAGGTTATTTAATAAATAACCTACAATCTGCCTAGTTTGTAGGTTCGATTCTCACTCGAGAAAATGAAATATTTTATATTTTCATTTCCACCTTCCTTCCAGAATTCAATCATTAATGCAATCTGTATATTGCTTGCACCAAAATTTGCTTACGTTTAACCTATTAAAAACAGCGTGAAATGAAACATGCACAGAAAGAATGATTTCGCGGGCTTTTAAATGACATTCAGTTGTTAAAACAGATTGGTAATTTTATAACTTGTTGTTATTGTTAACTTTATTTGAAATCTTATATAAAAATTTATCAATAAGAACTTAAAATTTTATCTCATTTTGTAAAGCCTGAAAAAGGTTGTTGAACTTGTATAGATAAAATCACAATGACTTCGTTATTATCAGCAGACACTTTGGACAAACTAAGGTTTTACAAACTGACTTAATACCTATGCTAAAAAGATAATAACATTATAATTAATTATTTAATGTAGAAAATCATATTCAAAACCAGTACTTTTATTACTTTAGCCGTCAAAAAAAAACCCGTAAATCAAGACATTAAAACACCGTCGACTTCTAAAACTTAAAGTTACCGATTCAAGAAAGTCAAAGATGAAAAAGTATCCGTAGCATTTCGATATTTTATTTTCAAAACGAATTCCTTCGTAAAAGTACGTTTCGAACCGTCTACATTTGATCAGGAAGATGCAACGTTACGTTTGAAATAACGAAGTAGCTTATTTAGATATTAAATTTTCAAGTGTTCTTGATAGAGTCGTCTGGACCGAGGACATATTTTTTTTCTTTGGAAGTAAAAAATGTCATTTCAAAGTAGGTACGTACTTTGTAAGAAAATTTAAAGTTTTAGTTTATTTTACAGTTTTACGCTGTATCCCGCATATAGCACGGTAGGTAGAGGGAACCTAGTGTTAAAACACTCGGTCCCCTACTTTCTGAGGCATTGTGTGTCGAATGGCGGAACTTTTGCATTGTTCCAAGAGCGAGAAAAGTTAAATATTAATAAATAATTTCATTTCAATTCATTACATCAGTTCCAAGAGAATCGAACCCACAACCGTCGCGTTAGAGTCACAAAAATCACAAGATTTTTGTGTTATGCTTAGAAACTTATAGTGTTATGCTTTTTAACTCCGACTTCCGTAAGAAAAAACCAGTCGAATTGATAACCTCCTCGGTTATCAAATCGACTGTTTTTATATTACCTCAGAACTTTTGACTGGGTGAACCGATTTTGTAGATTTTTTTAATAAACTTGGTGCTTCGTGTGGTCCCATTTCAATTTAGTCCATTTCTGATAATGGTATCCATGAGAAAATCATATATCTTAGTCTTAAATTGGCATTAAATATGTGCGCGACAAATCGATGAATAACTCAATATCACTTCAACTGATTTCGATGATTCTTTTTTATTAGAAAGGATACATTACAAGGATAGTTTGGTTAGGTTATGATTATGGGATTCGGTAGAAGTCGGTTTTTTTGTAAAAAAAATTGCTTTCATACTCAAGTTTGTTTTTTTAAATTACTCTTAAATAATAGATAGATTAATATTTCAGATTAATATATCAATGATAGGTCATTGTTAACGCTATATGTACATAAAAGTCACTTTCCGTATATTGTAGTCTACCCAAATCTATAAATGATTAGTGATTTCGTCAGAGCAAAAAAAAAATAAAGTGTGACTTGTGACTATCAGATTAGATATCGATTTTTTTATTATAAAATTGCAGTAAGAGAATAACGAAATTAGAGTATAAAACATGCTGAAATATTTTTATTGCTACAAGACAAAACGAGGCGTTGATTGTTCTCTGTTCATTCACCACGTAATTATATTATTTGAATTATCAAACTATATTTTTATGTTGCTGGGTTTTTTCTGGCTGAGAAAAAACATTATTCTTAAATTTTAAAAGTTTATTCCAATTTTTTTTAATACTTATTACGTTTAATACCTATCGTAAAAATATTTTTAGAGGAGATTGTATGAAGAAAATACAAAAACTAATGCCACGGACCACAATTATGAAGATGCCGTCGGTACATTCCGAGCTGCGAGGTGAGTTTTCGTTATATTTCATTTTTGCATTCAATTGTTTAATTAACACTTTTAAATAAGACTTAGTTTTTTGCTAAAACTAAAACTAAACAAATATTATTCTTATTAGTTTTATAAATAATCTTTTTAAGTTGAAAAATCTGTTTAAATATAAATCATATACGTACGCATGCAGGCGTGCTACAGAAAAATAATGACTTATTCCCGCATATTCATTCCCTCGAGTGGGAATCGAACTCACAACTGTTGCTTTAACAGTCGCAACTTGTGCTTCATAGTTTTACATAACATGTTGCTTTATACAGAGAAGTGTGGCCCGAAGGGGGGATATTTGGTGCGAGCGATATCAAAGAAGATGAAGAGCTAGATATGCTCTATAGTTCCTAAACCACGTCTCATATTCTTAACTTTTCTCGCGTTAATTAGCATAATCTTTTTAATTCTTACCTCCGTTAGAACCAACCCCGCTCTCCCCTAATAGTTATACTTTGTATGAAAATTAGGTTTCAATTCTTCTTTATGATTTCCAAGCCCGCTACTACTTTATATATACTAAAATTAAGCGCGCTAATATCAGAAACTACTGGTTCAAATTTGAAAATATTTTTCTGTTACATAGTCTATTTACCGATGGGCGCTATAGACTATATTACATATCGTTCATCGTTTTGTAGTGGGTTACATCCATTCAGAGCTCACAATTTTCACAATTCTCACAATTCCATTTGACCATTCAGGCAAAGCCTCGAAAAAAAGCTAACATTTAAATTCCTGTATGAAAAATATTCACATTGTAATATTGTATTCCATCATTTTAACAGTCAGCATAATTAAGATCAATTTGATTCAGTTTTAGGTACAGTTGAAGAAGAACCACAAGAAAATTCAGAATACGATGAAGATGGTAAGATTTCTTTTTATATATATATATTTTTTATGGTTTGTCTTTCTGATGAAAGTTCCCGTTTTGGGAATCAAACATTAAGTTTATTTTTACTTTTAAAAACATCATTTTTAGTTTCCTTTCACATGGATTTGAAAAAAACCTGAATCATGTGTATGATATAAAATAATAAGACTTATTGTTTTTATAAAAAGTTGTAATATGTCGATTTTCTTAACACTAGATGAAGAAGGCGAAGAAAAAAGTCGACAGCTGTAGTTGAGACGGACTTTGATTTTCAAGATTTCGTTTTAAGGTCAGTTTTTTTATTGAGGTTCACGTTGTATGCCGCATAAAGCGGGGTATGAGAAATCTTCAAACACGCCACTCAATACGCAATGCCTCCAAAATTTGGTGGAAAGTGGAGAACGGAGTGTCTTAGTACTAGTTTTCTTGTGCTTACCCTGCTGTGTGCAGAATACAGCGTAAAGCTATACATTATAGATATACACACAGAATGTCCCATAAAGCACCTATTTATACTCATCGCTGCGTACAAAACCGTTTTTTTTTTTTTTTTTTTTTTTTTTTTTTTTTTTTTTTTTTTTTTTTCATTTTTTTTTTTTTTTTTTTTCCTTTTTATTTTTTTTTTTTTTTTTTTTTTTTCTT
>DWMY01001276.1:0-15611 GCA_018249775.1 Heliconius hecalesia formosus | reverse complement strand
ATATATATATATATATATATATATATATATATATATATATATATATATATATATATATATATATATATATATATATATATTGTTAGCGTACTCGTGTAAAAGAGGGTAGATTTAGGTGGAAAATAAGGGCCACGTGCTGGTGAGTGACGGCCCCTATTGGAAGGAAACTAGTGTGAAGTATTGTTTGTTAGTAGGTGATACATATCACTTATTGCAATTACATAGTATCTTTTTCAAAATAGTTTAGAATCATATAGACGATATGTGTTATTATCGTGTTTTTTTAAAACGTTTAACCGCTTCCGATTTCTAACATATAATAGAGGCGCGTTGTATGTATACTATTTATTGCATCTCGCATAATATACGTGTTACGTATACTAGAAGTGCATAGTGGTTAAGAAGCACTTTTGCAAATAAGCCGGTGCATATTGATAGATAGGGGGTCACCTAAAACATAAATATGAAATGAAAACCAAGGTAATGCGGGAAACCAAGGTTAGGTAAATAAGGGGCCAATGTTATAAGCAATGCTTTGTTCTGGACTTCACAGATAAAAGGATCGAAGGTCTTTGGGTGCCGAGTTCTGTGTTCACTCGGAATATATAATATATATTAATATATTATTAATATATATTATTATATATTAAATATATTATTAATATATATAACAGCTTAAAATTTTCCACTTTGCTACGTTTTTTGAGCGAACTTCGCTTTTTTTTACTTTCTTGAGAGTAATTATTTATTTATTTATAATTTACAGCTTTTAGATTTTTATTTTAAAAATTAAATTAATAAATTTCCGGGCTCTGGTAAGCAAGTGTTGAGTTTCGTCACTCAACACTCAATGTCTCAAGTTCAGTGGAGTTATGTGAAAAAAAATGAAAAAAGTAATAAAATGAGTAATTTTATTTAAATAAAAAAAATATACAAACTAAGCACGTTTTTAATTCATCAAAACGAATTAATGGATTAAGATAAAAAGAAATCAAGCCAGATCTTCACACAACACCGGTAATTATTTATTATCTACTGTTTGGGAAGATGGAACTTGAGTGGTCTTAGCCAAAATTAGTAATTAACTTTCGTTAAATTATTTATTATAAAGCTGATTTTTTAAATATTTTCTTGGGAATAAATAATATTAGAATAAATAATAACGTTATCACTGCCAGACTTTACTTGCATTATTTATTTATCTAGATATAAATGCGGTAACTATTACAATGCAGGTGTAGCAGGAACACATAGCTTTGTGGGAGCTATCGCTGCATTTCTCCATTCTGTATAGTAAAAAATATCAGGAGGTCGTGTCTGAATAATTATTAATGTGATCTTTATATTATTAAATAAACACAAGCAACGTTAAGATTATCCATATATTTTTGATGCTTTAGGCTTAGTATTATAATAATTGTATTTTAAAAGTGCATTATTAAATGCTAAATGCTACTGTTGATGGAAAAATGTGTTTTGAAGATTCATAATAAATTCCACAGTATGTGTTCAGTACAGAGGAAGAGGGTGTGTCGAGTTGTAGGCGGAGCTATGAGGGAAAGAGGTCGCCAAAACAATATTCATCCATCTCTTTTATTGCGTCGCTTAAATTAAAATGCATACACTACTATCATTTTTAAATGTGTGTGAGTGATTGGAAATGTATCAATATCTTACTATTTATGTTCTCCTAGTGAATTATTTCACAATATCGTATAGGTTATAAAAAAAAACAATCAAATCAACAAACAATCAACAGAGAAAAATACTGTTTGAATGAATCGAATTTGTTTATCTTCTTTCTGTTCACGGAAAATTCACGTAGACATTTCCGTAGCATGCTGTCTACGAACAGAGTAAAATTATTATTTATTATTTTTACATTTATAAATTCTTCAGAATCGCAATGATATTTTTTTTTTATTATTATATATATGACTTAGTGTTCGTATGTATGTATGTATGAAAAAATCTCGAATCCGAAAGAACGGCAAAAATAAATGCTTCCACGGCACATTGTATTCTTTAAAGTTATACCATATTTACTGTAAGTCCTCTATCCAGAAATTTACCGCTCAAAGACGCCATGATTAAAGAGTATTTTATATTTTCTATTCCTTTAGGTGGTCGATTCACCAACCAACCCACCACCACAAACTGTTACGATGCATGCGTACTAGGACAGCATAGCACAAGGAAAGTATTTTGTGCATTATTATGCGTAATGCGAAACCTACTGTATAACAGAGTATTATAAATATAACACCTATTTATTATACTTTATTTATTCATTTTGGCATAAGACAAAATATTAACAAAGAAATATTGTTTCTAAAATTTCTACGTAACTTTTTAATTTCAATTTTATATTTTTTTTTATGAATCTTCTCCGCTCGATTCATTATGGCATGAGACAAAATGTAAACAAAAGAATTCTGTTTCTCAAACTTTACTGTATTTTTTTATTTGTATTTAATTTATTTAAAGTGGAGTTTTCTATATACAGCAATATTGCTCGTTGTGCTTGAATGTAATATATAAAATTTGTATAAAATAAGACCTCTGTACCTTTGTATAAAATAAGAAAATAAAATGAAAATGTACTAATTTTACTAAAAGTTACTTAACTAGTGTGCAATTTTAGAAAATTTGAAAATATTAATATAAAAATTATTGCATTGATGTCCACTAATTTAAATTGTAATTTTATTAATTTATACTTATAACTTAATTCTAAATAATCACAGAATACTAAAAGTAGCTTTTTGTCACTGAATATTATGTTTATATTATAAAAAAAATATATAACTTTTCTATACTACAAATTAATACAATTCAACCGACGATATTCAAATGTGACATACGTTTGGCATTTATTTTACCTTTCCCTAACCGTTCAGAATTCACCAACGAAAGTTATTGGATATTATAGGATAGAAAAAAATTGTGGATTTTATAAATATATATTTTTTAATTAGTATAATAACTCCATCAAACCTGTCATGTAAAAGAACCTTTTTTTTTGACGTTTACCTTTTATCTCAAGCCTTTGTGAATCGAGCGAGTATAATCACCATTAATAAATAAGCTTTATTTTTATTTATTTTTCTCTTTTTATCTCTTTTATTTTATTTTTCCTTTGTTTCTTCTTCTTTCTTTCTTAATTACATTTACATTTTTTTACATTTATATTTTATATTTTACCACGGTAGGTATTTTATGAGCAAAATTACTAGGAGACCATAAATATACATGTAGTAAACGTACTCATACCACCCCATGGTAATAGTACTGATATAAAAACAATAGCATTTTTGTGCAAACATTCCTTATTTGGTGCACTTACAATTTTTTTAAATTATTAAATTTATAGAATAAAATTATGCGCGGATACGTATAACAAAAGTAGTTAATATAAGGGCGGAGTCAATAAATAAAACAGCTATAGACACATACTACGCAGGTGACGTTGTAGAGACTGCATTCCATACATACCATCTATACATATATATATGTATCCTTCTTCACTGAAGAAAGCTAAAAAACTGGGACTTTTATTGCTTTTTTTTATTTCCTGTTCTAATATCCATTATCACTTTAAAGACAACAATGATATTGAAAATTTAGGTTTGAATCAATTTATAAGAAAACAGCTGTTTATTCGAAAAGTACATACTTAAAGCGTATTAAAAAAAAGGCTAAAATTACTACTATTAATTACTGCTACTGTTTTTATTGGTATTCTGGCTCCTATTCTTTGCTTGGAGTTTGATTCGTACTTGGCATCTTTTTATATCTTCTCATTTTATGTAATTTACTGAAATGTTAAGCTACAAATATTTATATTTTTTATTCATATATTATTTTATATCCTATCCTACACGATAGGATACATAATGATATGTATGTTCAATAAAAATATATACATTTTAACGTATAATAATAAATAAGTAATAAGAGGAACATATTCCAGTCAAGTACATAGTCACAATGTATTTTTCTGTTTACCTTTTACTCTTTCTTGGGCAATGTAAGACATAATAAGTTTCAAAGGAAAGCTATTTCCAACTAAGCATGTGGATAAAATATATATATATATATATATATATATATATATATATATATATATATATATATATATATATATATATATATATATATATATATATATATATATATATTTTATAGTACTGCTGGTACTTTTTTATGGTTTAATAATATAATTGTAAAAAATACATAAAGCATCGTTAGAAATCAACAAAGTAAATAAAACCTTCCAAATTCTTTTAATAGAAAAAAAACGCGACCCTGCCAGGATTTGAACCTGGAATCTTCTGATCCGTAGTCAGACGCGTTATCCGTTGCGCCACAGGGCCAGATATGAATTATTGCACAATTGGGATTCTAGAGTAAAAAAAAACTGAGTTTCAAATAACATTTATATATAAATGACATAATGATGTCCTCTTCTTTTCTTTGTCGTTATTTCAAAATTATTAATCAGAATTTGACTACATTCCTCTTCGATCAACTATACACAGAGTAGTAGTTATGTTATATGTATAGATCGAAGACATTGTATTGTAAAATATGAACCAAGAAATATCGACATACCATTAAATCAGCTTCTCCTTCTTTCTGCCATTTTGCGCACCTCTCTCTCTTGACGACTCTTAAAAGTGCGTTCTCGAAGAACAGAATTAGGATAATATAACATGTGAGGAGTAAACGAGTACAGAGATCTCACCGATTTGATAGGGACAGAAATACCACAGTAAATTGAAAATATATAAAACGTTGTTGCATCATAGTAGCTTTTTTCTTTGAAGCCACGTGGCCTAGCTTGTTCCTAGCTACCAGAAAATTATAACATTAGAGGAAGCTTTTTCTCATAGTGCCTCGTATATATCATTATTGGCAGTGTTATCATTATTGGCAGTTCAACTTATACACTAGATATCTCTTCTAAATAATAAGCAGTATTTACTATTTATGATCAAAGATATCTAAAAAAAGATAGTCGTAACTAATATATTATTAGGGATAAGGAATTAGGGATCTTTTTTATGCCAAAACTAAATAGATTACACTTAAAATTCAAAAATCTTACTAAGTTCTTTTGTCCCATTGCCGTCGAATTTGCTTTAAAACTTGCACACGTTTGAATCAGAATTCAATAGCAACACAGTATATTCAATGTATGAAGAAGTTACTTTTCTTGTTATTCTAGATAACAAGAAAAGTAACTTTTAAAAATGTTTAATTTAGTTTCTTTAACCCTTTTGATATCAAATAAGATTAAAAAAACTATATCAATACAAATAAAACAAATATTAAACTACAAAATAAATATTATGCATAAATAGGAATGCAACTTGTATCAAGGCTCCTCCCATAAATTTCTTATAGTCAGACAAGGCTAGAAAATATAAAGCTTCTGTGGTTTTATGAGAACTTGGTACCAGAACCTTAATCTAGTACTATAGGATCAATACATTGTTCGACGTCACTAAGTTTTTACCGACTTGCTGCTGCTTGCCATTTTATTGATTTTGCTACTTACAAAAAACAACAATTATAGTGATGACGACAGCTTTCACGTAAGCGTACAATGAAACAGACTATATATAAGACTGTTTTCTTGTACGTTTACCATCGTTAATTATATTTACTATTTATTAGACGTGTCTAAAAAAGAAAGATTTTTTTCTTAGAATTGAAGCCCTATCTATCAAATTCATTTAATATATTTATTTATTATAGCATATATATATCGGTTTCATTAAACAGCAAAGTATTTATTTATGTTGGTCACTAATAAGATGGTATATACTATATATTTTTATTATTATATTACTATTTATTTTAATTCTTTCTACTTACAAATTAGAATTAAACTGTCATGTGAAATATTTTATTTGTTCAGTTTATGGATTAATTAAACATTTATTCTTCATACAATATTATTATTTTACATAAAATTTTTTTTTTTTAAGATATTTGAAAGTGTTTAAAAATAAATAAATAAATAATTTTTTATTTATATATATATATATATATATATATATATATATATATATATATATATATATATATATATATATATATATATATATATATATATATATATATATATACTACTTGTTGTATGCATTGCTTTAGACGTAATCACAGGCCCGGTCGACGCCATCCCACACTGCCTCAATTTTGCCCACCTACCTAACCTATTTCAAGAAAATTAAATGAAATACCACCGTATATTCTATATTGTTAGAAATTGGAAGTGGTTAACGTTTTTAAAAATGGACACTATATAAACACATATCGTCTATATGTTTCTAAACTATTTAGCAACTACCCCCGATTGACACAATTCCACTGCTTTTATCATCTTTTTCATCTAAACCCTAAACGTGAATAAAGATTAATAATAGCATCCTTAAACTCCTTGTTAACAACTATTATTATTCCAAAGGTTCTACTTATTACGTAGTTAGATAAGCGTGGGAAAGACGCACTCGCTTCTGATAAATTATTTTTTATGTATTGCTTTTTATCCGAAATAGCCCCAAACCCTTTTGTCCCTCACAGTGAGGAAGATGTGGTGGTAACTCTAAAGTTGAAATATATTTTCTCGATATCTATCTATTAAATATATATTTATAAAATTTAAACCGAAAGTGGGTTCATAAGCTTATTATTAACCAAAACCGAGAAGGAATGAAAGATACTCCTCCGCTAGCACGATTTCATAAAAAAGTGCTTTCATAAAGTTTTTGCGGTCTTTGTAAACTTAACAACAACTACTTACATTTTTTATATATAACTACTAACTACTTACTTACTTATACTTACTACTTACTTACTCTACTCGATCGAACGTAGAAACTATTACGATGCAGAAATACTGGGAACACATAACCGATGTGGAGTTTCACGACCTATATAAAATAATGATGAAAGTATATTTGTACATGCTAGAAAATAAAAAAAAATATGCAAAAAAATTAACTGATTAGGCAAACTAATAAACTGATTTCGTAGCGATAATTATTCTTTTTAGATTTAGTGTGCTTAAAGAGGGCGTGTCAGGGAATAGGGGCGGTGCCGTGAAGGAAACAAGCCACAGTTACGTCTCTTTTGTTGCACTACTGAAATGCATAGATATACATACATATATGTATGTACAGTATATGTGTTGGTAAATTATATTGATGCTCTACTACTTTATGATTCCCTAGTAAATTGTCACGAACTTTCTTTAGAATTCTTTCCTTCAAAGTAAAAGAGTGTATGTAGTAAGTAGTACTTGTGTAGTAAGTAAGTAGTAAGTAGTAGTAGTAAGTATTTTTTTGTTAAAAAGCACATCTAATTAATTAATTGAAACAATATAAATAAAAAAAAACTACGCTAACTACCTGAAATATTTAAAAAAAAATTTTTTCTAATACTAAAAACTACGACCGACCGACCGACCACCGTCTTGAGTGAGCTCTTTCTTATAACTAGCGGCCCTCGCGCGATTCCGTTGCTTGAACTATACGAATTGATGAAAAAATTATTAATTATTTTAGTATCGTTATCTCTACTGTTATGCACTAAATATATCTTATTTTAATTAAGTCTTTTGAGAATGTTTTTGATGTTGCTCAAAAAGATTGTGTTTAATAAGAAATTGTTTAGCTATTTCACAACTGTCTGAATAGGCAGTAAGTATACATACGCGCACGGCAAATGCAGTGTTCCCACGTAAATTCCAATCTCGCGAGAATTCCGAGATAAAAAATAGCCGATAGGTTGCTTCTACAATCTCCTCTTTTTTCCAATGCTAGTCTCATAGCAATCAATTCAGATGGTACGGCACGGACAAAGAGAATGGACGGAAAGAATAATAGGATAAGAATTTTAGAATTATTTTTATTCTCGTATCGTGTAAATAACTGTATGTATTTGGGGAAACGCACGGTTACTTTGAAATCACCGACAGACCCTCTAATTTTATTTATATGTATAAATAAACAAACTAAGCTGAACCGTATTTAACATAATTGATCTTATTAACCATGAGATCCACTTATTTTGGAGAATCCGAATCTTGAAATTTCGGTATTTTTTGTCATCATCATATAAATAAATAATAATTTTATAAAAAATATCAAACAACAAAATATTGAAAGCAAAAGACAAAATAATGGGGTGATGATTGATCTGTATAGATCTAACCATATGGTTACAGAGTTCTGATAAATTTCACTCGATTCGAGATAAATTCCACTCGATTTTTTTTTACATACAGGCTTTATTATATTTTCAAGTTACAGTACTACTTACAGCATGTACTTGACGAAATTAGGTTAATTGATATTTAAAAAAAAAACAGACAAGTCAAATTTCATCAATCTAGAACTATATAAATGCACTAACTGTTACAATGCAGGTGTACCAGGAACACATAACATTGGTGAAGCTATCAATGCATTTCTTTGTTCCATATAGTAAAAAATATCAGGTGGTCGTGTCTGTTAAATTTAAACGTAACTTTAATAACTTGAAATAAATACACTCAAAGTTAAGGTATTCATTTCTTTTTTGATACCTGGACCTTAGTATTATAACGATTATACTTTAAAAGTAAATTTTAAATGGGTAAATACTATAATTAAAGCAAAAAATTGTTTTGAATTTCAACATAAATTCCACAGTATGTGTTCAGTACAGATTAAGAGGGTGTGTCGAGTTGTAGGCGGAGCTATGAGGGAAAGAGGTCGCCAAAATATGATTCATCCATCTCTTTTAGTGCGTTGCTTAAATGCATAATAAACTACTTTCATTTATAAATGTGTGAGTGATTGGAAATATGTCAATATCCTACGATTTATGTTCTCCTAGTGAATTATTTCACAATATCGAATATAGGTTATAAAATCTACAATCAATTAACGTCAACCACGGAAAACTCACCGTAGACGTTTCCCTAGCATGTGTCTACGAGTAGTATAAGAATAAGTAGTTATTCATACATACCACAGTCGTCATATTTTATGATGGATTGATTAGTTTCAAATGCTACAACTAACTCTAACTAACTAGAAAGAAAAACTGTAAATAATTCAGGAAATACGTAGGTGGGTTGCTCGTAAATTATATTTATTTTTTATTAATAATAGTTTAATTTTTGAGGATAATGCACAATATCTACTACAAAGAAATTCTTTTGTTATTTTTTTTTTACATTTTTGGTGGGAATCGAACTTATCTTTATTAATTTGATGATATTGAATTGACATTTTTTTTATTTTATTTACTTAATTAAAAAAATGTATCCACCTTATTAATAAATATTAGTGTGGTTGTTTAGAAAAAAGGGATTTTACATAAATAAGTAAGAAAGAGTAGTACGGCATAATTATTATTTTTAGGCATAATTATAATTTTTAATTTATTTTATATATTTTTACTACAATTAGTAAAAGAAAAGAGGTTATTTTATTTAATGTAGTAGCTTAGTTATTTACGTTTACAATACTTTTTTTATCAACACATCAACGCAAATAATACCACGCAAGTAAAAATAATAAAATAAATTTAAAAATAATCAAAATGAATAAATAAAAAAATACAAAGGAGCAAAAATTAGGATCAAAATTACCACCTACATAAATAAATAACATAAATTGTTGTATAGACTATTACGATGCACTCACACCAGGTATACATAAGTGTTAAGAGGATGTGCATGCAATTCTATAAATTGCATAGATACGGGGTAAATGAGGAGGTGGTTTGACTAAGTTACTGCCACTATCTGTTCTCCTAGTAAATCGCTACAAATTCTAACCTACATAAAGTTTGCAGGCGCAAAAAGAAAACTTTTTAACAAGTCTCCATCGTCTTGTATTGCTTAAACTTTCTTTTATTGTTTGTTACATATCAAGGTAGGTAAAGAGAACCTAGAAAGAAACCTAGTGTTAATTAAGTAAGGCACTCCGTTACCATTAAAACAACTTCCGTTCCCCACTTTTCGCCGAATTTTGGTGGCGATTACTTGTTGAATAGCGGAACTCAACGCTGAACGCCACTAAACTTTATTTAAGCGGCGTTGAAACAGGAAATAAATGGAACCCAACCTATTGTCTAGTTATGTATTTATTACCTGTCCTGTTTGTAGATTTTATGTAAGTTACTTTTACAGTCTTTCCAAATAGATAATGTTTTTAGTTATATGAATTATTTTATTTTAACATTTCGGGGTTAATTCAATTATTAAAAATTTATATATTTTTATCTCTTTGGGGGGCGGTAGGTAGCCCAAAGGTAGATTAGGTATGTAGGTATACCAACTATTACGATGCAACTCTACTAGGAACGCATAGTCGTAAAGGAGATATAAGAGCACAGCAAATTACGTACGATAAAATAATGAAGCGGTTAAATCGGAACAGATTTGTAGCAGTATTAAAAACATATTTCCTAATACTAATGAAAACACATGTTGATTGATTATTTTACTGTTACAAGTGAAGGCAAGCCATTATTACAACCGTCTTCTATGATATTGCTACTAAAAAAAGAAAAAAAGTTACAGTTTAAATTAGAAAATTCATAGAAAATGTCGTGATATATATATACTTAGTGCAAATAAATGGGGCGTGTCACTTAGTCGGGGTGGAGCTTCGAGAGAAATCCCTTTCTTTCTAACTGAACTACTGAAATGCACAATCTCGGGTGTAAAATGAAGGTGTTAGGGGAAAAAGTTCAATATGTTACTTAGTGCTTCATGGTCTCCTGATCAGTTGTGTTACGGTATAGAACAAAATCTAGATACAGAAGAGAAATAAATATCAAAAATAAAGAAAAAAGGTACAACGGGTAGGTAGTAGAGGAAAAGTAAATAAGCAAATAAATATAATAAAAATATATTTATTACGTATATAAAAAAAATCACTAATAAAAGGAGACTGAACCTTTTGGGCCAAAATGTAAATTAAATATTGAGATGTGGTTTAAAAAATTTTAAAAAAATTGTATGCAATAATTTATATGTATTAATAAATAATATGTTATATATACATATATATATATTATATATATATATATATATATATATATATATATATATATTTGGACAATATTATTAAAGTTGGCCTTATTTATTATACTGAATCACCGAGTAAACTAACAACTAATATGTTACTAGATACCGTGTGATCCTGTGATCATTTTGATTTGGTCCATATCTGACAATATTATTAATAAGAAAATCACTTGTCCTTAAATTTACGCGACGAATTGACAAATAACTCAAATCTCCAACCGATTTCTATCTTCCTTATGACTTTTTTTTTGGAAGGATACTGCTTTTTAAGAGTAGTTCGGTGAGAGGTGTGGTTAGGTTCTTTGATTATGGGATCCGGTTGAAGCCGTTTTTATTTGTTAAAAATTATTTATTACATACACACAAATAATTTTTAAATTTTAAATATATTTTTTTTCCAACTGCGGAAGCTGCAGTTACGATGCAAGAGTACTAGGAGGCCAAAGTAATTGAGGAGTAGTAACTATGCAATCTTGCATCAGTCAAGATACAAAATCATAATTTAATAGGCTTTAATGCTATATCTATTTTTATTTTTATTTTTAGATCGTTGTATCTCTAAAGGTATTTACTGCTTATATGTAAAGAGTAATATAAGTATTATTATATTATTTATTTATATTGGTTTTAAATTTGCACAAACCGCCATCTAACGATGACACCGAGCTACGCATGACATTGCAGAATCGCATATTATTTAATTGTTCTTCTATCTAATAGATAGCAGTATTTAGAATTATACCCAAAGTAATTAACATATCAGAGAGATATAACGTCAATATGGTTAAATAGACATTCACTCAATAGTTGTTTTGAACTTGCATCTTGCATCTTTTAAATTATATATAATAGTAGGGTACCTACTAATATTATAAATGTGAAAGTGTATGAAGATGGATATTTGTCCGACGAAAAAACTAATGAACGGAATCGAATCAGAAAGAAAGAAACGGATCAGAATAATAATACATCTACAATTTCTGTCAATATTTTGTATAATTTGGCTATAATATTATATATAATAACAAGTCAAAGCGGACAAAGCCGCGAGTAGGTCGCTAGTATAATATTTATGCCGAGGGAGTGAAAACAATTAAATCTATCAAGTGGGAATTGAAACGAAAACGGCGTTTATAATACATTTCTATATAAAATTGCCTGTTATTTATTATTTTTTAAATCATGGCAGAATTCTAGTTTGTATTTTTGTCAACGGACAGACGCAGTTAACATGTCTTGTATATCGGAAAGGCATGACCTATGTTATATAAGCTTTTTTTTAGTGGGTAATGTATTATATTTTTAAGTGAATTTCCACTCATTCAACATATCACGCACTAGCTTTTAAGCATTACTCGATAAATGAAATATATCCATCATAAATAAATTTTAGTTATATTGTATGAATTGAAATTTATATCGTATGTTACCTATAAAATAAGTAAATACTTGGAAACTGTCCGTTGTTTCCAAAGAGGCGCGGGTTCAAATCCCGCTACGTTAAAAATTTTATACGTTTTCTTAATAAGTAATTTGTTTTTATTATACATTACTTAAATGTAACAAATATCTAGGTATTAAGCAAAAAACCATCAGTTTTCCATTAATGTTGCAACTATTAATTGATATAATATATATTACGCAAGATTTCTTTTTATCGTACAGGTACAATATTTTTATCGAAAAGCTAAGCTAAGAATATATTTAGAAAACCTAAATGTGGAATAATACTTTAAAAATGTTAAAAATAAGCTGAATATAATTTTGCTTACTAAAAACACTTTTCTAATTTTTAATAGTCTTTCCACCTAGGAAGATGATGTGGTGGATACTGTGATACCTTGAAACTAATAAATCTGGCAGTTTTAAGATATCAAAATGTACGAAATGCTTTTCGTCTCAATTGTGTACTAGGTACATTCTTTCTTTGCCATAATTTTACATTTTATTTGACATTGAATATTTTTTTTTTAAAGTTGTTAAGAAAAAATTGAAAAAAAAAGGCTGGGATGATAAAAAAATACGGAATAAAAATAAGAAATAACGTTATTATTTTAACGTTTTTTATTTCTTATTTCACGCGTCAACAACTGCTCTAGTACATTTATTATTTGTTCATAGTTGTATGTAACCTGCACTACTATTGAGTGCACACAAAATATGTTGGACACTACTTACTTGCACAGGTTATGCGGTCCTGGTAACGTTGTATCGCAAATGCAATGTTGCAGTTTGCGTGCACTAGAGTGTGTGGTGTACAACCGCTAGTAGCTAGCTAGTAAGCTACACCAAACCAGTAAGATTTAGGGGGCCCCCCATCGTAAGTAAAGTTTTCTTTGACACGAGGAAGGAAAAATTGTCTGTCTCGAGTGTGTCAATCTCGTTTTGATTATATGGTAAAATAATATAGGAAATATTATTCTGAAAATAGTTTAAATTAATAGTGTAATATATAACAATAAATAATTCATCATATATTTTGACAATATAAAAAAAATTTTATAATAAAGAAATAAAAATCTTTTATTTGTCAAGCAACATATAATAATCACCTACCACTCTTGTGTAACGTAGAACTAAGGCAACTCGTATCGTAATTTAAGCATCAACGTGTATATATACATAAATAAATGATTATGATGTATCTTTTGTACTTTTTGTATTTTTAATATTAATTTATTATTTTTCTTGTTTCTTTAAATTTTAATAAATATATGTGTGATTTTTTTATATCTTAATTAACTAATAAATTTAAAAATAAAAAACAGACACAAAAAAGACGTAAAGGAACAAAATAAAAAAAACCATCATCTCGCATTAAATTTGATCGACAGCAAGCGTGAGGTACCTTATTGTACTTAACTCGAAAGTTGTACTAGAAACTCATAACTGTGAAGAAGGTTCCAGTGATTTATTAACAGTTTAGAAGTAGGGTTTTTCAAAAGTTTCACAATAAATATGTATGTAGTTCAAAAATCTTCATGGATATAGGACATTTTAATATTAAAATGATAGTAAAAAAAATACAATTAAAAATTTACATTTAATGAAATAAAAATACTTTACTCAAAAAATTTATATAAAAATCTTAACAATCCACAATATATTTAAATTAAAGCCAGTAGGGCGTGCCAGAGTGTAGGGGCGGGGAAAAGAGATTAGGAATTCCTATATCTAACTGGATCTGTCTTTCTCATTGCAAAGGAGTGCACGCATTGCAGAGGAATTCAAACGTTTGAATTCAATTGTATCTACAATATCTATCTACTAAGTAATAGTAAGAAGTACGTCGACTTTCAGCTTCACGCTGTATCCCGCACACAGCAGGTTAGGCAGAGAGAACCTAGTGTTAAGACACTCCGTTCCCCACTTTCTGCTGAATTCTGGAGGCATTGCGTGTTGAGTGGTAGAACTCAACGCCGCGCTTAGTCTCGACACCAGAGCGAAGAAGTGGAAATATAAATTTAAATAAATATTTCATCTCCTCGAGTGGGGAGCGAACCCACAACCAGTCGGTTTTACAGTCACACTTCGTGCCGCTGCGCCATGACTGGCCTCAAGCTTTTTCAGCTTTAATAGCTGGGTTGATTTAATAATAGTTTTATTGTCCTTTGACAACATTTTATGTTGAGTGGCGAAATTTAACGCCACGCTTTGTCTTTTCTAGGCGGAATAATTAAAAATTTTTTTTTTAATATGACAGATTCTGTTGCAGTGTTTTTCTTCTTTTTTCGTTATTATTCTTTTCTCTTGGTTTCAAAAGGATGAAAAAATCGATGGATGGTGGATTTTTTATATCATTTAATATTGAAGAGTTGGAATTTCTATTTTATATTAAATAAATTTTTGAGTACTTTAGGTAGTCGTCACATTTTTTTAACATTTTTAAAGTGTTATTCCACACTTACGGAAGAAAAATATTTCTTAGGAAAATAAAAATGTTTTTAAGTATATGCCTAATTGAAAAATATTATCCTGAATATAGCAGGGTGTGAGGCATTGCATGTTGAGTGGCGAAACTTAATGAAAATGTTAACAAATAATAATCCCCCAAGTGGGGATCAAACCCACAACCATCACGTTTGCAGTCACATCCTAGTGCTCCTGCGCAACTGAATAGTGTTATTACTTATAAATTAATTTATAGCAAAAAAAAATACAAAAGATTTTAACTTAAATTCTAGTAGCTAGATGACGCTGTCCTGAAACGCATCCGTCCTGAATCAGGCTATGGTTTGGTTCAGTTGAAAACTATAAGAGCTGAGTGCATTTAATATTGACCGCTCTCAGTAGGTCAGGTTTGTCCATTATAGGGCACCCTGGCGTCCTGAGAGCGAAAAAATATCTTGTATAACATCTAATAAAATGTATTGATAAAATGTGTAAATAAAATAAATAAAATAAATCAGCTTCACGCTGTATCCCGCACACAGCAGGGTAGGCAGAGGGAACCTAGTGTTAAGACACTCCGTTCCCCACTTTCTGCCGAATTCTGGAGGCATTGCGTGTTGAGTGG
>DWMY01001275.1:0-15612 GCA_018249775.1 Heliconius hecalesia formosus | reverse complement strand
GTCATGTGAACACTATACAAAAAATTAGCGCACGTTCAGCGCGCGTTGAACGCTTGTCATCTGAACGTAGCCTTAACCTGTGTATGAGTATTTACCTGCTCTTAAATTACTACTCAAGCGTAGAGTCGCTCGCCTAAAATTATTTTTATACTATACCCAAAAGATAATATATTTCTTAAATAAAAAGTACCCTCTCTTCCCTTCTTATACCGTTAAGAATATGTGTACAAAGTTTCATCATAATACATACTCCTCCTTACGGAAGTCGGGTAAAAAGGAGGAATAAATCAATTCCGACTGTTTTTATGTTTGTTACCGATTCTTTTTTGTTCTAGTTGGATAGATTCTGGTTATGGGATCCGCTTGAAATCGGGATTTTTTTTGTTAAAAATTCATTTTTTTTGTTAAAAACACATTAAAATCTGTTGAACAAATAAAGTATTTTTATTTTTATTTATTATTTATTATATTTGATACAAATAAAGGTTGAAGTAAAGGTCAAAGGCGCTAAGTGTGCCTGTAAACGCGACTGGTTGTGGGTTCGATCTCCGCTCAGGGAAATTAAATATTTACATTTTCATTTCTTCGCTCAGGTGTCGAGGCAAAGCGCGCCGTTAAGTTCCACCACTCAACACTCAATGCCTCCAGAATTCAGATCTAGATAATTAAAGGAGCAAGGAAATAAACATCACAACTATGCTCAAGCCTATTTTGAAGAAATTGAGGAAGTTTGAGGAAGTATACCGTGTGGGAGTGAAGGTCATTATTCAATTTAAAGCACAATCCTAGTTATTACTTGATTTAGGTTTTTAAATGAAACAAAACAATAAATTCTTAATTATTTATTATTTGGTGCCTTACAAACGATACAGTATTTACAAAATACCTTAACCTATTCGAATAGGGTGTCAATGAAAACTCATTCTAATTACCTACAAATAAGGTAAAAAAAAAATTTTACTATTTTTACACTTTTCAATTCACAAGAAAGTTCTTTTGAAAAAATATTAATAATAATATTATCTTGGTTCCAAAATTTTTGACATTTTGTCGTATATAAATTGCATATACATAATATATTAGACAACGAAATTAAAAAACAGCCATTTACCGGCTACATCTGTTACCTTACGACTGTCGTGTGCGGCACACCCACTCTCTCCTATTCAATACAACATTCATTAGCCCACAAGGACATTACCACAATTTTGAAACAACGTGACCTTTCTTTTCTATTGAAAACTGAAAAGTATTTGCGCTACGGAAATACAACGCATCAATATATTATAATAATCGGAGACCTCCACGAGAGTCAATCTAATTTGAAAATATAAATTTGTCACGAGATCATACAGACTATAAATTACATTTAAAAATTAAAACTATAAAATATAAAATTTAATTTTAAGTCTCGTCTCCAAAACTGTAGACTGCAACCATATATTAAAATCGAAATGCATATACAAAATTGGGTAAAACTTTTTAGTCTCCACTGCGCGGCGAGCGGTCCCGGTCGGTGCTGGCGCGCTCGGCGTCGCCGTTCTGGCGCGGCGAGGCGGAGCCCGAGCGCCCGCGCGAGCGGGAACGCGAGCGTGAGCGGGAGCGGGAACGGTCGCGCGAGCGGGAACGCGAGCGAGACTTGGACTCGCGCGAGCGACGCTCCTCGCGCTCCTCACGCTTGGGCGAGCCCGCTTCTTTGCTACGGGAACGAGACCTTTCCCTGAGTAAATAATGAGATGCTAACTAAAGGGCACGCAACATAAAATGAATAAATCAAAATATTTCAATACATTTTGGATATAATATTTCAATTCAATCTTCCATTATACAAATTACTCAAATATCATACATGTGCAAAAATACGGAACAGAAATAAAGCAGGGATCAACTAAAGTGGAAAACAACAATAAAGAACATAAGAACTCTAAATATACTATATAATATCAAAAGCTCAAAAAGCAACAAAACGGGGGGTGGTGTGCCACTACTGCTTAAACATTGAAGAACATCCTCACCTGGCCTTGTCGACGGCCTCTCTTCAAATGTTGCAGGAAAATATGGTAAGAGTTAAATGAATAAACAATTTGTGCCATCAATTAGTTACAAGAACGGAATTTGGTTATTTAAAGGTGCCAATAAATATTGTTTCAGTACAATCTGACAATCGTGCCTAATTTGATTTTGAGGTTATAATTCAATTTATTAACAATGTGTAGGGCTCATCCATAAATTATTTTACATAAGGGATGAAGGAGACAAAGATGTGATAAAAGATGGGGGGGGGGGAGAGGGGGTTCATAACATTTAAACATACAATATACATAAGAGTAGGTTAAGAACTGCTGTTTTAGTTTTTAAAAAATCTAGTTCTGAAATTGCAAAATATGTAACATAACACGGGTATACAGACAGGAATCAAATATGCAAAACTCACGTGGCGGAATTTATGGACAGCCCCATTATTATCAAAATCACAACTCATACAACAGACAAAATACAGTCGTAAATACCACAATTAATTATCAAATATAATGAAAAATAATCTCAGTTGACCGCACAACACACCATTGTCAGATATATTAAGGTTCACAATGGCAACTTACTTGTCGTCGTGCTTGGGGTCGCGCGAGCCGGAGCGGCCGTTGCGAGCGGGCGAGGCGCGCGGCTCGGAGGCGCCACGGGAGCCCCGCGAGGCGCCACGAGAGCCCCGCGACTGCCGCGACGCCGAGCGCCGCTCAGACTTGGCGGACCTCGACCGGCTGCGGTCCCTAGCGAGATTAGCTACATTCTACACATCGATCGACCTTTACTCGTTGAGATTTGTCAACATTATACATTAACCAGTCATTCATACGTTGTATATACGTGATAATTATAATGGTGGCAAATCTAAATATAGAAATACAGTTACACAATAGGAAGACAGTGTGCATACGCCATTACATTAATTAATGAAGCTACACCACTACATACGTAATAAACGTACTAGAGCTATATACTTACGATTTTAAGTTTTGCTCAGCGCATGATACAACACACCTAGCCAAATGAACACTAGGTTAATTTATTTCTCAGAAAGTCATGCAATATTCGATAGATATTTCTGATTCAATTTGTGAATATTATTTTTATTGATCACATGCAAGCGATGGTTTAAAGATGTTTGATAAAAGGGTATGTTACGCCAAGCAGACCTTAAGTGACATGTTTACAGTAAGTAATAACTAGGTGAAATAGCTAATATGAGCGACGTAGTCACTTGCGAGGTCCGTGGTTCATTGTAAACTGTAGGACTCACTTTGATCGGGACCTCGAGCGGGACTTGGCTGCAGGGCTCTTGCTCTTCGGACGGGACTTGGAGCGAGAGCGCGACGAGCGGCGGGAGCGGGACCTGTTACGTATTGTATTATATTGATTACAAAATGTCACCAACAACAACAATATACAAACAGAATTTAATATTCTCAGTATGAAGGTTATCATTCACAGGTATTCAGCCCCGAAAGATGGTAAAAAATATAGTATCATCATGAACAGGCCTAAGTCTAAAATTTATTTTTTAAAATAACTTTTTTTCTTTATTATAATACTATGTACTAAATATTTTGTAAAAAAAAAACATTTCTTTTTTTCCAGCTTCTCCCTGTATCTCTAATGTAGCAGAGTATGCAGAGAGAACCTAATATCAAAATTCCCCAGTTTTTAAATTCCTCCTAAATTAGAGACAAACACCGCGCTGTCTTATCAGAGCAAGGATAGGATGGGTGTGTACCTGGAGCGGCGCCTCTCGCGGCTGCGGCTGCGGCTGCGCGAGGAGGAGGAGCGCGAGCGGCGGCGCGAGGAGCGGCGGTCCTCCACGAGGCGGATGCGGCGCCCGTTCAGCTCCGTCCCGTCCAGCTTCTCCATCGCCGCGCGCATGTCCGAGTGCGTCGCGAACTCCACCACACTACATTACACACAACACAATATCAACATTACTGTCAAATACTCCTTACATATAATACTAGAATCGTAACTAGGGATAGTGATGTGCAAAGAACGGTGACCGATGATGAGGGGTAAAAAGTACAAGCCGTTCGACGAGTCACGTCCACCCAGAAGTTAGCTGTAAGTTGCTGCGTGATTTCATTTTAAGATTTCTGTTACTTTTAATTATTTTCTTCCCGAGTGAACAATGCTCAAGTTCAGAAAACCACTTCAAGGTGGCCACAGCACAGCAGTATAAATTGTATTTAAATTTATTATAAATTGTCTATGCTATTACTATTTGTATTTTATAAACAACAAAATAATAAATCAGTGTAGTAATGGGGTTGTATATAATTTACAACTTGTATAGTTTGGGTTTTTTTTGCAAGACAAACAAAAAACATATATCGTTTCATTTTCTACTTTCCGCCCAATTGTATGGTTGGGAGTAAGAATTTAATGCTGCATTTTCCCTTGCCTTACCAAACCAAGAAACAAAAAAACTTTTTTAATATAAAATTCGTTCAAACTCATAGGCAACGTTAAAATTCTAAGCAGTACCAAAATTTTGAAAATTTTATTTAGAAAATGTAATTAATATCAGCTTACCCTTCATTTCTGTGCTGTTTGTGAGCATCAGCGTAAGTGACTTCACCAGCTTGACGCATGTAATCCTTTAAGTCCTGAAAGTCAACGAAGCATGTTAACAAAGATTTTTCCCCACACCAACTAAAACCTTTTCTACAATCTTCATCAGATAAAATTTTATCATCAAGACTTTCAGCCCCGAAAGATGGTAAAAAAAACGATATCATCATTAAAATTTACATTTCTAATTAATTTTGATCATAAAAAAAACCGTCCTTTTTATTACTTTGAAGAAGCTAATGAAGCTTGTAGAAAAGATGGTGATTCCCTAACAGTTTGATGTGTTCAGATGAATAGTACCTTCGAAATCAAAAATAAATGACTGTGCCTATACAGATATTTCGTAAACGGTAAACCAGCAGGTTATCATTCATTACTTTTAATATATTTACGACAGCCATCATGGTATAGGTAAATGTCTTGTCATATAGAAATCGACAGCTGAATTGCATCTTATTTAAATTCATGGTCATCTATTTATTTAAAAGCTTGTTTTTCATATATTTTTGCTCATAATAATATTTAAGGTAGTAGTTAGTGTAGTTTAAGTCCATCCTTCCTCTAGACTTGTCCATGCCACACCAATGCCTTTTTGTCTGTGGTTCATTCGATAATTGTCTGTCAGCGAGTTTCTCCTCCTCCAAGAATCTCCTTTCCTTATTTTAAGTCCCTCCTCCAGTTTTCACCAGCTTCGACTTTGAGCAATCCATTTCATTAATTCTTTGTTAGTGATTCTTACATTAGCAATTCCAGTTACTGCATTACAATAATCCATAAAAGCCATATCCATCCATCCATCGTCAAGAAAGACCAGTGAAGATGACATCCTGAACCTCAATACATCCAAACACAAAGGACCCCACAAAGGAAAAGCAGAACCGCTCCTCGATCCTGACCTCCACACCATCCTTAGCGATTGGACTTGCAGTAAGCAATGATACCTAGGCAGTACCGATAACGAAAAACTGTGTAGGCACCAAAATAAAGGATTTACAAAAAAAAAACAAAAACGCCACATTAACCTCGAGCGGTTAACTAAATATAAAATGAATGAAATTTAAAGTGCGATCGCCGTAACGATCATCCTGTGGTGGGCCCGACTTTACCTGTGGGCGGCGGCGGCGCGGGTCGGCCTGGCTCCTAACATCGCCTCACACACACGCGCTACATCGGCAAGGGCTCTGGCCACGAAACGCCACCTTCTGTCGTTATTTAAAAAACTATAAGCTCGCAATGTTATGTAAGTTTTACTTTACAATTGTATATATGTATTAACATTAAAGTTACAAAACATGAAAGCTACTTAGAATTTATTTTGGATTAAAGCAAACGTCGCATCTTTCCTCCGCTCCAGGCTCGTCTCAATTTGGGTGCCGGATATCTCATTGGTTCTTATGGTCTGGTCTGGTCTTCACAACGCACCTTCTCTGATCCATAGCCTGAGGGGGTGTTCATCATTGATCGTCATGCGTCTGGTATCCATGTCTCGCTGGTCTCATCTGGTCTGGTCTGGTCTGGTCTGGTCTGGGCTCGTCCGGTCCGGTCCGGTTTGGTCCGTAATCGTATAGCACGTGGGTCCGTGGGTGGTATTCGCGTGTGGGTGAGGTGTCGTTAGCCGATTGGCCAGCCCTGAGTGATCGTGATGGGATGATGGTGACCGCCGCTCAGTGTCTTACCTGCCAGCTAATGCGGCTAGATAGATTTTCGACGATAAGTCGATATTCTGTGCGCGTCGGCGGCCCGTATCTATAATTGTAGTCACTGGAAACAGAAAAAAAAATGTTTTAGTTTAAATATATTTATTGTATAAAATATAAATCAATAAAAAGACAATTCTAATCAATAATATCATTTACATTTAGACTACAATTGAACTACAAACTAACAATATCAAATATTTAATTTGCTTAAATGGAAATCGATCGTTGTTGGCCTTCACAACTGGCCTCTATATATCAATAGCATCCACAATAAATGATAAAACTAATACATATATACATATTGATTTTTAAGTGTGTCATTGTCAATTATCATATACTAAAATTCTTATTTATCATGTTTAGCATATTTAAAGATATGGCAAATTCACTTCAATGTTATCTAAAATAACTTCATCACTTACTGATGTAGATAAATATATATCTAATCAGTTTTAAAATAATAAATATGAAAATTTTCAATTAGTTATAGAAATCTTTTTGCAAAAATAAATGAGTTTTGTTATGTTTCCCTATTAATGGGAAACTCCATACTAATTTATTATCTTAACACATATCCTCTTTATTTCAGTGTGGTCAAAGATCAAAGAGGTTACTCCCGTTAAGAGGTGGCTCCTGGTTTAATTATATTTTTTTATTATACATCTATAAAGTTGTAATAAAGTCTCAATCACATGTATGTAGCCACTACAAGAAAATTAAATACTTTTTTATTTGTTACCTGTGAACCTGTGATACAAATAAACAATAGGTATCAAAACTATAATTACCGAAGAAAAATAAATTTAAATTGCTTTTGTTGTTTTACTGATGTGATCTTAATTATTAATAGTGATAGATAAAATTAAGTGTTGTGAACGGGATATTAGAGTGAGCTAAACTGAAGTAAAAAAAATTAAGAAATGTATATATGTTAAATATTTTATGGCAATTATGCATGCATTTTCTTAATGCTCGTGGATTGTAATTTATGTAAAATCCATAAAAACCTTAAGGTTACAGATTAGCATTGTTTTTAAATGCGTAAGTGTGCTTGTGTGTGATGTGCGCACGTATGTGTGAGCAATGTGCGCATGCGTGCACGTGTGTAATGTGTGGTATACAGACGCGTTTTGCCTGGCGTTGCGCGGTCGCCGCGCCTGTGGGGCGTGGGCGTGGGTCGCGTGGGCGTGTGGGGCGTGCGGGTTGGCACGCCAGCGGTCCGAGCCGCGTGGCATGCCGCGCGCGCGCTCCACCGACACCCTACAAACAACACTCACTCGTATCGCGACCGGCCGCGGTCGCGCTCGTAGTGGCGGTCACGCCGGTAGCGGTCCGCGCTGCGGTCGATGCCCCTCGCCGGCTCCACCACCACCCTGCGGCACACCACACACCACCATCATACACCACCACCACGAGACCAGTGCGGTACCACTACACTACACTGATACATACCTCTTTTACAATTAGCTTTACCAGAAAAATGTATTGAAACATCATGTAATGGCATAGTAATATAAATTATAAAAACTTTGTCAATGTTTGTGACAATTCTATAGAAATATGCAAATAACTTTACATTTAACTATTTTATTCAGCTTACTAAATATTTGGTATTATATTGTTCACAATATGATGAACACAGATGCTATATAAATAAACTATACTCCTGTAAATGTACCACACAACTCTCGCCTCTTGCATTTCAAACATTTTATTTAAAATCACCTATATATAAAAGAAAATTAAACAAAAGAAAACAAAATTAAATAAATATTATAAAGAGTAAATCACTTTCTAACAACCTTTCATGTTATTCAGGTATCCCTTTCAAACAGGCTCACAAAATTAAAACTAGAATCAGTTCTCCATACAAATTCTTGCAAAATGTGGAGCCGGCTGACAAAGAAAATTTATTAGTTTAACTTAGAAATTTACTAATAATTTTTTTAATCTATACATATATATTATTTAACACATACTCTCGAGTGTAATGTTAACTTTACAATTATCTAAGTTTCAATTTTTACTAGTTGTAAGATGTTGAAGTATTGCTCACCTCTCACCAAGCAGTTCTTTTCCATTTAGCTCATACACAGCATCATCTGCATCTCTATAGTCTTCAAATTCCTATGAATAAAGATTAATATTATATAAAATGTAGCAAAAATTCTGAAAATATTACTTGTAAATATTTACTTGAAATATATTTTATGTAAGAAAATTCACAATGCAATTTCTCTTAGAAACCGTCAAAGTACTTCATCCACTAAAAAAACACTCATCAAGCCATATTGAAAAGTTTAAGATCTTCAACATAGCTTTACAAAAGCATATATTTAGGGTTTCATACCTTTTGAGGAAAAAAGGAACCCTTATAAGATCACTTTGTTGTCTGTCTGTCTGTCTGTGTGTCAAGAGACTCAAGAATCAAGAATGCTTGGAGATATCGGACTGAAATTCCAACCATATACTCAGATCTACGGCCCCATGATTTCCTGAAAGAAAATTCTACCTTTGCTTAGAAAAAAGATATGGCCGTTTATATCGCAAAAAAAACTTACATTTCGACACTATAAAGGTAATCAAAATTAACAAGGTAATTATGGTTGATCTAGCTAGACTTATGAAATTTGGCAGCTACTATATAGGTGAGGAAAAAATCTATGAAATGTGTTAGTGGTTAAATCCTAAAAAATAACATCCTTAAAACAGAGGCAAAATTTGGTATTACACCTACTAGTTCAAGTGAGGTATCAGATAAAAGGATTCTGACTGAGCTGAGGTTGAATTTCGGAAAATGCTTGAGACCTCCAATTTTTGAATGGAACTCTCAGTGAGGCCTACTCGCTCTTGTCCAGTTTTTTTTTGCTGCATTTGTGTAAAAAGACAAATGTATCATAGTAAGTTCTACAATTTATTTGCTTTTAGAAATTCTGTTAAAATAAATTTTTACAATTATATAAAAGAATTTAAAAAGAACTCAATAATTGTATTTTTTTTATATATATTTCAAAATATTTCTTTCTTTAGTGAAGAATAACATTTTAAAAAATATTGAAACACATAAAGATTATTTGACTAGTAAAATAGTATAGTAGCATCATAATTTTTAAATGAATTCCTTAAACAGTATTCGTGTTAAAAATTAATATTTACATAATTAAGCTATACTTGTAACAATGCAACTTTTTATTATTTACATTATTATTGATAAAAAGAAATAAAACTAAAAATGTTATCAAATTTATTATTAGAAATGAATAAAGCAAATATTTTTTTGTCCCCTGTACTTAAATTTATAATTTTAGCCTTAGTTATCAGTTTTATAGAAATAATTTCTCGAGTATATTATGTTGGTCATAAATTCCCTTTGACACTAATAGTCATTTAGACATAATCCTTTTTGGTTTTAATGAAATATATTCTATCTTAGGAAATGCAAATTTCATCTAAAAATAAAAGTTGTTTTGGTTTTAGATATTTCCACGCATATTTGTAGAGCACGTGTATATAATATATGCCTATGGTGTTTATTAGTTAATGTCTTTTAAATACTTTTTGATACGAACTATGTCTTACCACAAAACCGTATCCATTTTTAATAAGTATATCCCTAATTCTGCCGAATCCTTTGAAGAACTTTTCTAAATCTCTTTCCCGGACACCGAAGGGAAGCCCGCCCACGTACACGCGGGAACCCACCATTTTCTTTTCACGTCTGTAAATAAACACATTGAAACAACGCAGAAGCCCAAAATAAAATCAATAAGGCACATAGCTTATTATTCATTATTGATTAAATAATTTAAAAATGTATAGATTGTTAATCAATTAAAATGTATATCTAAACAATTATTAATCCTAACCTAAAAAAATTTTTCTATAAAAATCTTATCATTAATGTATTAGAAAAAGATAAAACAGAAAAAATATTAATAAATTATATACCACTTTCTGAGTAAGTAAATTACGTAATCCGAATGTAAAATTTTAAGGCACATTTTTAGAATGGTTGTAATCAGATCAATGCAATAGTTAATTGCCTTTTTTTAAAAAAAAATGGTAATATAATTATATTTTAATCATAAATACTACTAATTGCAAAGAAAATTTTGACAAATTATACATTTTCGGCATCTATTCGACATAATTTTGGTACAACGTTGTTAAATGAAATGGCGGCACCGATTTTTTAGTCGGCACTCGAGAATTGGCACCACGCGGCATGCAAAAATAAACAAACACATTATTTATACTTACTGCATGATTTACAAAACAACGTGGCTTTATGTGAACATTACTAAATTACATACAAGAGAAACTTTAAAAGCAATCCAAGTTTGTAGACAATCGAGCGATGAATTAGTGGCGACTGGATACAATATGGCGACGCTTGCCCAATATCTTTATATAGATAGTCAAAAATATAACTTGTATTCTTTTTAAAGCTTACCTTGATTAACTACGTAAAACAATACGTATGAAAAACTATTATTCTATTTATTATTCACTATTTACCACAAAAAATAACTATAGTAACTATAAAACTAAATCGATACACGTGTATATCAACGCAAGCTGCAAATTAAGCGGATGTGGCGTTTTATGTTTAAGTTCTAGTACGCTTCTGTTTGTATCTTTATGTTGGCGCTCATGTTCTAAGGCACGTTCCATACTATCAACTTATTTATAAATATTTTACATATTATTTTCTTTATTTGAAAGTTTTTTATTGTATATCTTATTAACATTCATTATAATCATTGAAATTATAATATATTGTAACTATAGTTAAAATATTTCTAAATTTAAAATTTATAAAATTTTTGGCTAATATATGTAAATGGCCTATTATCGAAACACTTATATGGTATTCCAAATTTTCGATTAAAAATGAAATAATTAATACCTACCGTATTGGGTACCTTCGTCAAATGCATCTATCTCGACCTTAAGGGCCGGCAACGCACCTGTAGCTCCTCTTGTGTTGCACGGGGCCGTGGGCGGCGGTGATCACTTACCATCAGGTGACCTGAACACTCGTTTGCCTTGCCTGCCTTTCAATAAAAAAAACTTATTAAATGTAAAAATGAAGTAATTATACTTATTAATATGAATTATTTCATTTTTAATCTTAATTCATTTTGGTTACATTTTTTTTTGTTTATTGTAAAATTTTTGCATTTCCATATATATATATATATATATATATATATATATATATATATATATATATATATATAAATTTCCAACGATTACTAGACATATGATGTGGAATGGAAAATCACTGTCATCCTATATTCTTCCTTCATACAGTTTTATTTATGGGTTATCAGATATACGCGCGGAGACTTGCGCAGAATTTAATATTTTTAGATACCTACATGGGGGCGCCACTGTAAGCGAAAATTATAGGATTTTTTTATTAGAGACCATCCAGCTTAAAAATAATAACGTTATTTATCGGAGAGTTTGTATATTCGGACTATACTTATATACTATCGCATATTTTTTTAATGTTGGCATTCCATTGAATTCTGGATTAAATAACAAAACAGTTTTTCTAAGAACAGATCAAAATCGTGTAACGTTGATTTGAGGTAAACTTGTTTCATTTTCAAGGCGATTTAAAATTGTATTTTTTATATCTTACCTTCCCCCTGTTTGTGTTTGTGTAGTTTAATACACAATTAATTATTTTCCTTCCGCCACGGCCGGCCTCTTTATATTGACATAGCTTTTTTAATTATGAACCGATTAAAATAAAACACCTTTTATTAGGGGACTTTATCAATATAGAATAGGCAAAATGATTTTTAAATCGATTACACATTTTCTGAGATTAGCTAGACCAAAGGCAGAGGCAATCATTTTTTTATTATTTGAGCTTCTACTCCTATATTAAGAAATGCCTCCAATAGCAGATTTTTTCGTATATCTTCCATGAAAAAACAGCGATGAGCTACTGTTTTATTTTAAGTATAGATTTGTTATACATTTTTTGCTGATACTATTTTTGTCATGACATTTACTAAGTGAAAAATGATTAGGCGTATCCTTGTAACTACCTACTATTACACTTTTGAATGTGTTTGAAAGTTGTATTAAAGACTAGATAGTTTCTAGTCTTTTTGCTCTTATGAACTTAAGCAAATTTTTATTATTTATTATATTTTTTTGCTGACGTTATTTATATGCGTTTGAAAGTTAAGTTTTACAGTAGATGGTCTATACCACTAATAAAAATCTTTTTTAAACTTTAAATCATGAGTACCAATTTTTTTTTAATTTGGTATTAATTTGTTAAGATTTAAAATACTTAAATATGTAATAGATAAGCAAGAAATAAATGAAACAATAAAATATTAAAAACATTTTCTTTATTTCCAATTCACAAAGCCAACATGATGTTATGCAACCTATATTATGCTCCCTTCCTTTAAATCAAAAAAAAAATTAAATGCAAACCGCACATCTCGCTCATACACTTATGTAAAACTAAAATAGTTATAAGGAATATGACACGATGTAGACACATGCTTGTCTCACATGTTATCAAGAAATAATTATTATTACTGTTATATGTTATAAACAGTAAATTATTAAACTTTTGATGTCAAATATAGCAAAAACGTGATGTAATTTAGAATCCAAATCAGAATAATAATGTGTTGCCATTTCTTAACAGTTTCCCTGCTAAGTAGTAGACTTAAGTAATTAAATTATATTTAATTGTTACATAGCTTTCAATATAATTTATTTGGCGGGAATATGTTTTTCTAAATGTTGCATTTTTGTTTAATTAATAATAATAAAGACGGCAAAATTAATTCTAAAATATTAGCTATATACTAATACTACTAGATATTAATAATAAAAAATATTTTATACATTAATTTTACCGTTAACATGCAAAACACACGCTTGCAGAAGAAAACTTAATACAGAAAGTTTAACATAACATGCATTTTTTGTATGAAAGAAATCAATATGTCAATAATTCATAATAATTATGTATATAATAACAAAACAATTACTTCCAAAGGATCTAGTCCTTAAAATGTTTACTGTTGAGTTTTATTTAATTTATTTTGGTAATCAATTTCTCTTAGAGTCACTGGTACATACATATAAATTGTATTTAAGTATAAAAATAATGATTTATATTAGCGATACACAATATTGAAAGAAAATTGTCGCTAATAAAGAATATCAAACAATATAAATAAAATATTCAAAAAGTTCATATAAATAAATATATTAATGTAAAGTAATGTCAAAATGTTATCAGTTCAGTCTTAATATATAATAGATAAGGCCACGAAGTAATTTATATATTTGCATTTTCATAATATAATTCCAAATATAGGTAATTGTGATTTCAATAGCATATAGTATAATAGTTAACATGTTCATCTAATAAAATTGTTTATTAGAAACAAATAAATAAATTAATACGAAACGAAATAATTATTCATAAACGAAATTTTTGTTGTTGTACTCGAAATATAGTAAATTCACTATTGTTTAAGATTTAAAACTTTTATTAAGTTATTGATTTATTAAATGAGTAACATTGATTAAATCGTATGTAATAATAATTAATCACATTGATTGAAAAATGTCAAATTTCAATATTTATAAATAATCATCATTCAAAGACAAATATATAAAATACATATTAATATATAATGTAGTATATTCCTCTATAACTAGAAGACGGCAGTATGTAGTATTGAATAATTATTATTCAATAAGAAACATTACTTAGAAATATGAAGGTACTCGAAAAATCTGTCACTCTTAGTGCACGGAACACTCACTCACTAAACAAAGTAAGCTATTAATTAATTGTACTAAAATATTATACTTAGGTACAAAACTTACTTAAATATGTCAATTGTTAGTAAATTATTACTAAAGACAGCTAATTTGAACTTCATCTGATACAGATGATCATGTTTTTGGATATTTTTTTTATTTTCTTTGAACTCTTGATATGAGCAAATCATTCTAATGTAACATTCGGTCCTAATAAAATGCAGATAATTAATGTTCTAAGTTCTATAGAGAGTACAATATGTCACGGCTTTTCTTTTCTATAAAAACTAACACGAGACCGTAACTCATATGCAATTAAAACACGTTTTTTATTATTTTTTCGTTCATTTTTAAAAAAACCTAAACACAATAACTTGACACTAACGTTAAACCTACGTGTCACTGACCATATTTGACTCACCAAAAAACCATCTACCAAAAACACAAAGTCCAACCCACAAATAAAAAAGGTTACGATAAAATAAAAATTAGCACAACACTAATATTTGACGTTATAATGTCACAACCTTAAAAATAACATTCGCACTGTTATCTACTCTCACGTTCAAGTAATTTTAGCCAAAAAGCTATAAAAATGTATTTTTCTTGACAAATGATATTCTACCTTCATAGAGCTAATCCTTTATGAAGTCTCGTAGTACGGATAAGATATTTGGTTTAATATATATGTATACCAATCCGTTTTATCATTCAAAATCCCCAGATCATAAAAAAATAGTTAAAAAATCCTATTATAAGATAAGTATAATTACTTATTATTATTAATGGCAATACTGTTAGTAAACGCCAATTTCTCTACAGATATACTGTTACTTTCAGCAATCATCTCGATAATAGCTTGAGTATAGCTAAAAAATGTGCTATCGTAATTATTTTTGATTCATTGCCACATTTCATTGAAAAATTACAAATAAGATGTTTAATAATGCAACTATCAAAGTATGCACATATACAATACTACGTGTCTAACGTAAGACCGTATCAAATTAGATTTGACAGATGTCACTTTGACACTTGTCACTTTGACGTTTGCTACTTCCGCCAAGACATTTGACAGCCACTTAAATGTGGGCCATTCACACCGGCGGCGGTCCGCGCACGTAACGTAACTGCGGCGTTAATGTCTGCGCCAGAGAGTTGAGCGCGTCACAGCACCTCGGTCGTTCCACCAACCAAGCTGCTAGGAGGATTGCTACGAGACATAACTGTATAGGAATTGAAGATCGAAGCACGCGCCAGACCCAACCACTGGGGGGATTGTAGTCGGGATCTCCGGAGCCTGTTTTGTTGTTCGATATGGCGATTGCGTGGTCGCGTCTGAAAATAAAATTGACTATTTAAAGTACTTATTTCTTTAATTATTTATTTGTTTTTTATTTACAAAGCACCTTTAATAGTACATAAGATTTTGTCATGAAAATGTCTAAAATGTTATGTTGCAAAATTTTATATT
>DWMY01001274.1:0-15618 GCA_018249775.1 Heliconius hecalesia formosus | reverse complement strand
ACTGCCTCATTTTAGTCACAAGTTAAAATGTATAATTATATTTGGTTTCAGAGCAAGACGTTTCTACTGGGATTTCTGTTTCATGTTCTCAGCATCGATGGTGGCGGGCCTGGTGGCAGTATTTGCAATACCATCCATATTAAATATTTTAGTTGGAACTCGACGCTCTAATTCAGAATATACAGCTTATAAAAGATACTATTCCACTCATCTTCATGTCACTTCATGGTTTGAACATGAACTAAAGCCTGGATCAGTGTAAGTGCTGGTTAAATTTTATAGCTCTATTAGTCTATTTCTTAGAAATAAGTGATCCGGTTTTATTTTATTCTGGTTAGCATTACTAACCAGTTTTAAATAAAACAGTTTAATAAGAAAGACAGCTACAAATATTACATGAGAATGCAGACTCTTGATCTATATATCAATATAAAAAAAATATATTATTGGCATAATGCATTAATGTATTAGAGCAACGATTTTTAATTTTTTGTCTGTTGGTCTCTGTTAGCAGAAACGGCTTAACCGATTTAAATGTAGTTTTCATTTGTTTCAGCTTACTCGAGAAAAGAAAATATAGATAAAATTAATTTATTTCTTACAGGTCATGATTTGACATTGACAGTATTATTTTTAGTTTTTATAATAACGAAGATTTCGTTACTATGATACATTCATAGCACGACATGAAAGCCACGTCTACTTTAAAGTAAACATTTTATTTTAGATCTTGGAAATCTCTTTACACTGTAAGGAGTCGACACCTACAAGCTAGCAGGGCAGCCAAAGTAAAGGGCGCTGGTACGGTGTCTCAGCGGGACGTGGCTCTCACTCTGTTTGGTTTTATTGGATTTTCTGTGTTAAGACCAGAAAAATTATCTATAACTCAGCTTCAGGAAGGCGACTGGGAAGCATATAACCACTTTTGGAGAGTTATTGCATATATGATAGGATTGAAAGACAGGTTTCTATTTTCTTTTCGTAAAAAGAAGATGTTAGTCTTAAGTGTCATTCTTAAAAAAAAAAATATTGAATTTCAAGAATAACAATGTTATTTTAAAAATATCATGTTAATGATTAAAAAAATAAAATAAAATTAACAATGAAAAAATTGTTAACAAAGCATATACTCAATAATATTTTCAATTTTTATTTTCAGATACAACATATGCAGAGGCAGTTTTGAAGAGACTCGCCAAATATGCGAAATCTTACTGAACCGAGTATACACTCCATGCTTAGAGAATGTGCCCGAATATTTCGATCATGCTACCCATGTAATGATAAATGGTCTTAGTAACATCCTGACTTCTCTAGAGCCTCGGTCGATGATCTTCGGAGTTAAACATTTAGCCGATGTGCCTGGATACGTATATACAGAAAACGAAAGATATAATTTTCAAAAAAAGCTTAGAATCGCTTTGAAAGGCCAATCAGAAGATGTCGGTATGTACAAGTAAAATGCCTTCTCGTTCCTTAGTTCGTTTATGTATTTCTTATTGTCTTTGTGTTTATTACTTTTACCTAATTTAATTTCATTTTATACATGCAGCCCTATAGCGAATCGATTGTTGATTTTTTTTACTGAAACCTAATTCGAAACAAAAAGACTCCCATTTTTCATTCAAAGTAATAGTAATAATTTTTACAGGTGTACGTGCAACTGAATTAATGGAAAAATGTGCAATAAATATGTCGACAACCGGAGAATCCAATACATTTTATCTTCGTGACTTCGACTCCGTAGATAGTTCACCGGCTTACAAAAACTTATCATTAGTAGCGAAATATAAATTAGCTTTCAATAACTTCATAATATGCTTATATCATACATATTTTGGAAGAATGTTGTTAAATTTATATTTCAAATACACTAATATTATAGGTACATACTTTCCCTATTTGGCGATGTGCAAATATGGTTTAAAAGATGCATTTGTCAACGCGTTCATTGACGACCCTGTTGATAATACTAATCTCAAACCTAATTCCGAATATCGTAAGCCACAACCAGAGCCGTGGTACGAGGTATTGTACGGAATATTCTGGTAAATATTATATCTATAATCTATATCATATGATAAAAAGTGTTTTGTATTTTCTTTTGTACTCTATAATCTTCTTTTTTTTGCGTACATTCGTGCGTAAAAACGTAGATTGTAGAGTACAACATTAAATGATAATTTAGAATTTATTTATAGATATGATTCATATAAAATTTTGTTTGTTACCTTTTCTGATAAGAATATTAGTGATAAAGCGAATCCTGTAAAGTTCAAAATGATATTCAAAAGAAAAGTAATAAACTTTTGGGATGTTATGATATTAATATTTAATTAGATTCCTTTTATTTTTTATCATATAAATAAATTGTGTACTTTGAGTATAGTATTATATGTAAGACTTAATTTATGAACAATGAAAATTATATATTTATATAACTTAACTGTACTTTTATTATTTCCTATTTAGGTAACATATAATTTTGTATAATAGAGGCCACTGTGATAATTAATTGAAAATAATTCATAATCATTTTGTAATGAAAATATTTAATTTAATTTTATATAATAGATGTAATTATATAACTTTCTTGTAAAAGTTAAGACAGATAAAATAGTAAAAGTAAGTATAGGAAATTCAGATATACAAAATATTCAACTTTTTTATCCCCCTGTATGTCTCATCATATATCCTACTTCGCATGGATGCAACATGAAGCTACTTAATCCAATAGTGATAGAAACCAATTCATTATTTACTAGCGGCCCACTCCAAATCACAAAAGTATTTGCGTTTTTTATATGTTTTACTGTAGTATACTTAAAAAAACTATTATTATGAAAATTTTAGTTACATTTTGTTACCAGAGCGAAGAAAATAAAAATAATAAAAATAAAAAAAATCAGCTTCACGCTGTATCTCACACACAGTGGGGTAGGCAGAGGGTACACTAAGACACTCCGTTTCCCACTTTCCGTAGAATTTTGGTGACACGCGCGGCTCGTTAGCTAAGTCGTCTTGAAGTGGTTGCCTTGTATTTTACCACAAATCGGTTCTGTCATTACCTTTACCTTTGGTCTCAGTCACACAAACGACATTCAGATCTCAGTTATCCATCACATCAAATAATTCATCCATCTTCTGTTTCATTCCTTATCTGTCATTCCACGTAGCTATCTGTAGTGCCGTCTTCCAAATCGGCGGTCCCCAACTTGACACACCATCGGGGACGCACTGGTTTCACTCTCACTGCAATGCTCTATCATTGCGTTCTCGTAAGGTACACATGGCGGATGGAACATTGCAGTCATCAAAATCGTGTGAAGTTAACGTGAAGTTTTAGAGGTTAACATATAATATAGCAGACTCTTTTATGAGTTTTTTAAACGATGAGATTGCTAAAATAAAAAAACAATACAAACACGTAGCTTATGTTTATCCCAAGACCGTCAAGTACTCGAATATGAAATTTTATTATAATCAGTTCAGCGATTTGGGCGTGATGGCTCCACCGAGAGACAGTGTTACTTTCGCATTTGTAATATTTGTATAGATACTTCAGATTTTTACTTTTTATTTTCCACATTTATATAAACCTCACACAGTACGTTAACAGTTGTTTTTGTAGGTGAAATACATAGATTTTCTGGAGCTCGTAATCGAGAAAGATATATTTGTTTAGATTAGAATTTTGAAATTCGTATAATATTTTGTATGGAATGTCTGATTTTAATAATTTAAAGAGTAAACTGGAGATATTGAAAAAGTGTCGAATACGAAATTAATTATTTGGATAAGGATTACCGAGAAAGATAAGATAGTGATATATTTAAAGAAAATAGTGATATATTTAAAGATAATAAACCAAAGAAAGTATGCTGCTATTTTATGTAATTGTCTATTGTATTGTAAGAGAAATTAGAGAATTTATTTTATGACTGAGACACCAGCAGTGACGATGAAACTTTTTTGCCAGTGGATCCTCTTCTAGGAGAGAGATATTTTTAAGAGATAGTAACGACGACACAATAACTGTTCTCAATTACATTATTTCCAATTTTTGCCAAAACACCCTAAAATGGGTGACTGTGTTTTTAACTAGATTTGTAAGTTAAATTATTACCTATTAGCTTTGCTTTGAACTGATTTGAATTGATTTTATGTAATTGTTGCTGAGGAATACAAATTATTACATGCAAATTATTTTACATTACTATAGTTTTATTTAACATTTCTTTTTTTATTTTTTTTATGGAAAAGACAAGGCAAACGAGCGTTCGGGTCACCTGATAGTAAGTGATTACCGCCGCCCACGACCCCGTGCAACACCAGAGGAGCTACAGGTGCGTTGCCGGCCTTTATGGTGGTGGTTGGGCGCCGGAGCCCGGCATTACCTGATGCGAAACGCAGTAGCATTAAGCCACTACTTCACGCCGGTTTTAAATGCCGGGGGTGGTAATGATCCGGTCGAGTCTGGTCGGTCCGGTCTGCCTATGTGTGTTGCCATTGCTGGCGACGTGACTCTACCACACGTACTTCAGTCGCCTCTTACGACACCACCAGTACCAGGATGATCCTATTCTAGGCCGGGATCACACGGCGTAAATTCTATCAATAAATATTTGAAAATATGTAAAAAAGGTGGGGAATTAATGTGATGGTTCACTTTATTACACATTGGTCCACTGTCGACTGACCCCCCCGATTCACTGTGTACTTATGTTGGTACACAGTGAACCATATCTTTTACATCATAGCACATCTTTTAAAAAAATCAATAAAGCCAATAAACTATTTCAATTGATGCTAAAATTGTTATGCAAAAAATAAATTTAATAAATTTCCTCTCTGCTAGTGTCAATCAATGGTTTTTATTTACGATCACGTAACGTAGATTTATAAATGTTTAATTTTTTAGTGGTTCACTGTTTACCATGACACTCTACTTTAAATAAAGCAATGGTACACACCATTGCTTATCGCATTTACGTTGGTAGATGTGGCCTATAGGATGGGACTTCTTACAATCGGTTATGTATTTATACGGATGATAATTTAAAGATATTTGTCTCCATTCATCGGTCATGAACAATTTAAGTTATCATGACATTCTGGAATATGAACCAGGAAACCAGACGGGTAGCAGGATTTCCTTGGTTTGGTTAAAAAAGGTAAGTATTAAACACTTATAATTCTTATTTAGAAAACATATAAAAATTTGAAGGTAGCGGGACTCGAACCTGCGCCTCCTGGAAACCAACCAGGCGCTCTGACCACTAAGCCATACGTTCATTTTTATACGTTTTCTAAATAAGTATTTTTCTTTCCTAAGTGTGGAATAACACTTTAAAAATGTTTAAAAATACTTATAATTCTGTAGATGTAACTGGCAACGGTTGGACAAGTAAGAGTTGAAGATCGAGCTCCGTGGCGTATTATTGGAGAGGCATATGTCAAGTAGTGGACGAGGATTGGCTAATAAAGATGGTGATGATGAGAATCATGGTGATGGTAATAATGAAAGTCCATATGGTTTTGATAGTGTGGTTTGAATATGAGAATAATGAGACGACCGGCTTCACTGATCAATGTTAAGCAAATTGTTCATTTATCCCACCCAAAACAAAAATGTGAAAAACAGATTTGCGTTCCTGTAAGTATTAGAATTTTAGGTATTTAATATGATATTTATTCAGAATCTGCTTTCCAAACTGCGGAAAATCAAGTGTGCATTCCTGTAACTATTTTTAACTGAGGTATGTGTATGGAACTTGGTACTTATTCAGATCTCACTTCTTTTATAGGTGAAGCATTCCCATATTATCGAACTTGGCATCCTTTCACATTTTTGTTTTGGGTGGGATTACATTTATTTTTGTAAGGTTGTTTATTTTATTTTTTTCTTATGATTAAGTTAGTTAAGTAAATGTCTCATCTATCCTATCTTTCAGATTTTTGAATATGCACTATGCTTCTTACAAAGAAATGAACTAGATTACTAAATGGACTAGATTAACCAACTGACTGACCTACCATGAATAAGTACCTCCATGCCAAATTTCAAGCCAATACGGCCATTAGAAGTGGTCTAGGTTTTTGATGAGTGAGTCAGTCAGTCAGTCAGTGTATAGTAAAAATAGCGATTTTCTGATGTCAATATCTCAAGACCTACAATAGGTATATTAATGAAATTTTGTATTTTAGATAAGTAAGGGGTCTCAACAGATACTAGATTTGATATATACGTAAATCCTTAGAGTTATAAATTTATACCGGGTATAAATTTACACCTTCATTATTTTTAAAACTGACTCACACTTGGCCATTTTCAGATTTTTCCCTTTACCTTGACCTAAAGACCTACCTCCATGCCAAATTTCAAGTCAATACGACCATTGGAAGTGGTCTAGGTTTTTGATGAGTGAGTCAGTCAGTCAGTCAGTGAGTGTATAGTAAAAATAGCGTTTTTCTGACGTCAATATCTCAAGACCTACAATAGGTATATAAATGAAATTTTGTATTTTAGATAAGTAAGGGGGTCTCAACAGATACTAGATTTGATATATGCGTAAATAAAATAGATTTTGAGTTATAGGGGGGTCGAAATTGGCCCGAAATGGTTCGTGTAATATAACACACGGCCGGTGTGTCGCTTTTTTTTGCTCGAACTTGGGGGATACACTGCCGTGTGTCTAGATCTATTTTCTCAAATGAGCTACTTTTACGTTACATTTGCACATGTATAAAGTAAATGTATTTGTCCATTTATTATTTACAAATCAATGTGTCATTAATTGTTAGTTACATATAATTGAATTGAGAATAACATATTATTTTGAGTCTTAAAATAAAAGTTATGCAATGGGAAACGGAATAATTCTATACAGTGTTGCTAATGTTACTTAGCAGTACTTTTTATATGTTTAACTTATATTAAAGTTAATGATTCTGATCAGTTTGCGAATTAAAATGTCATTACTGTTGTATATGATTAAATTTATAATAACTATTCTTATAATGTACTAAAATGAGTACGCGATATTAAATAGGAATATTCCATATAGTGCTACTACTGCTGTTTAACAAATACTTGTGATAAAAAAAATAATAATGTGCAATAATTAAATTATAACATGAATATGAACACTTATGGCTCATTGTATTAATGAGAAATATTGTATTGTATAAATTGTTATTATAATATTATATTAAAATAAAAAACTAAAAATGTAGAAATACAAAAGTATCCTGCAATGTACAAAAAGTATCTTGCAACGTATAATTATGTTATGTAACTGTCGACACAAAATATTGTTATTTAAATTAAAACCTGTGAATGAGCTATTTTCAAATCGCAAAGAGAATCGCGGCAAGATGGCCGAGCTGTTAGCATGATTTACTCTTGTTATATATAGCATTACTTCTAAATATCTGCTTTATATTCACTTTAATTAAGAGTGTGGTGGAGATTTTGTTTCCAATTACCGTTTGTATTAAGTGGCGGTAGTGTGCTGTGTGTTTTGCGGTGGATCTCCAATAAAAGCACAAACGATACGGCACTCGTATTCATAACTTTCTAATATATAATCGAGAAAAGTCATTATTAGAATTCGTATTAAAGTATTGTAATTATAAAAAGAATGGGAGTGTATGTAGCGAAGGTAAATAAAATTATTATAAAGCTGGATTTTATGTCTGATTTATTCGTTTGCCCGACATTATAAGCCATACGGTCTAAAATGAAAATCTTAATATATGTTCTTTGAAAATTTTAAAAATAATTGAGTTTAAAATAACGCATAGTAAAATGGGACATGCAACGTCCATACATAAGAATTTATATTGTTTTATATGATTGATTTTTGTTGAAACCTATGATTTTTGTTAAAACCTAGTACAAACATAGTATATTTTAAAATTTTATGTGAATTTACAAAACAAATTTTATCTTTTGCATCACAGATTCAAGAATTTATATGTTACACAAAACTTATTGACCTACAAATATGTGATTGGCAAAAAAATGAGAAATGCTCATATAGTTTTATTAAACTCTAAAATTTAACACCTTGTATTAAAATATTTGCGTTTTTATCACATACCATATTTTAAGAGTTCCGTACCTTTTAAGGAAAAAAAGAATCCTTATAATTGCACTTTTTTGTACGTCTGTCTGTCTGTCTGTCAAGAGCCATTATCTCAGGATCGCTTGGAGATATCGATTTGACTTAGATCTGCGGCCCCATGATTTTCTGGAAAAATCTACATTTACTTAAAAAAAGACATTGCCGTTTTTATCGCTAAAACGCATACGAGTATTTCGACACTACATAGCGAATCAAAATTAATAGGGTATTCCTGGTTAACCTAAAATTATGAAATTTGGCACCTAGTATCTGCAGGTAGTATTAGTTTCGGAAAAAAAAAACTATACATTTATGGTTAAATCTTAAAAAATAACACAAACAAACCGGGCAAAATTTAGTATTAAGGCCGGTAGTTCAAGTGAGGTGAGACCGCTCAAAAACAGTTCGCCACATGGTTGGGTAGAATTTTCGGAAGTTTTAAAGGATTTAAAAGTGCCATTTAGTTATATAGGAAATCTAAGAGGAGCGAGAAAAAGTCAAACGAAAAATTGCTTGGGAAAGATGGACCGCTTATTAGAAATCAAAAATATTTATTATGATGTTTCTAATCCTGCTGGCTATAGTAGTTTAAATAAATTATCCGAAGCCATGAAAACCAAAATGACTTAAGAAGATACAAAAAAAATTAAAAATGATCTTCTGTTAAACGATATGTTTCAATCTTTTATAATAGTTTAAACAAGAATAACATTATGTGAAAAAAAAAATGTATGAAACATTATTTATTATAATAAATGCTAATGTATAAAAAATATTTTTTGGTTTTATTTACATGCCTTTTGAAATAAAAAATTAAAACAAAGTAAAATTTAGGTAAAAATAATTTATTTGGTCGTTATATTTAAAGTTACATTCTTGTAATATTTGACACTCAAGTCTGCATGTTTGTAGCGCTCCTCCGGTGGTATATTAACCAATAAAGTTTTTCAATTCAAATATCTCAATTTTTACGAGATGTGTTGCACTGGATCCATCATCTTCGTTGGTAGTAACGTACGAGGTATCATCGTTCGTGGCTCGCCCCACCGATGACGAAACGCAGTTTTTGTCTTTTTCATCTTTGGGAGGTTCTTGAAAGAACTGGTTCAGAGAGTATATTTTTTTTGTGTAAATATAATATGTTTGATACTTCTAAATTTATACATTTTAGCAAGCTGTATTTTTTTTCTGAAATAAACATGACTTATAGTCACTAAGGGGCCGTTCAAGTATTACGTAAACAGTTTTTTTGCAAATTTAACCTTTAAGTGATGAAATAAGGGTTGAAAGTTTGTATGGAAAAAAAAATCAATCAGCACCGTTTTTTATAAAATTTTAAATTCAGACTCTTAAAAATATTTCAATGAACACGTGTTTCGTGGTTTATTTTAATTCACCTCCCAAGGGTGAAAATAAGGGGTTGAAAGTTTGTATGTAAAAATCCTTAAATCGCCACAAATTTTTATAAAATTTGAAATTTAGACTCTTGACAATGTGCCATTCCCGTTAAATAGATATAATAAATTTATATATTATATAACTAATAGTTATATCGTCTACCATACATACGTCCACCAAATATAGCCATAAATCATAATATATATGAAAAAATAAATAACTTCTGCTTACGTAATTACTAGCTAGACCCCCCCCCCCCATGTCATCAAAAATAAGCAAACCTAAGACCCCCCCCCGCCCCCCTACAGTGCTTACGTAATACTTGAACGGCCCCTAACATTTAATTTCTTAGTTATACTTTTATTAACTCCTTTAGTTTTGGTAATAGTACGTACGATCTTCAACACTCATTGCGTACATTTTTGATCGCAATCCAACAATTTCAGTAATTCTTTTTCGATTGTTCTCGTCTTTAAAAAAATCCTTATTTCATATCAAATGGAAAGTTTTTAATAAGAATATACACCTGCGCACCATTATTTGAAACATTGTATAATAAAAAATACAATAGAAATATTTAGATTTTATAAAAATATATATAAATCTATATATATATATATATATATATATATATATATATATATATATATATATATATATATATATATATATATATATTTTATTTTTTTTATATATTTTCTTAATCTTTTTCTCATATAAACGTATACTAACACAAAAACAAACAAACAGACAAAAATTTTCTATTACGTTCTATTACGTTGTTAAATGCCCCCAATTGTAATTTTTATAATGAAAATCGAAATAGCCATAGGGTTATGGTTTTAATAATGTTCACTTTAGAAATCTTAAGTACGCTGCAAGCATACATTATTTATTAAAACAGGAACGTAATTCCCTGTACCGAATCAAACAAATATTTTACAAATTTAAGCTTTCGAAGCCGCGGGCTGGTCGCTAGTCTATACTAATATAATAAAGCGGAAGAGTTTGTTTGTTTGTTTGTTTGCTTAAACGCTAAGATCTCTGGATCTACTGGTCGGATTTATTTTGTTTTTGTTTTGTATGAAAGCTGGATTCTTCGGAAGTGCTATAGGCTATATAACATTACATTACACATATATTCTAAATATATTAAAATACTTTCTAATTTGACATGCAATTTATTCTGCCATGTTAATAACAACCGACCGTTGCTAAGCAATGGTTTTCAAAGTTTGTAGTTTTAAGAAAATGTCACCCAAAATGAACTTGCTTGCTTGATATTCATCCTTATGAAAATAACTAAAACAGTCACTTTTAGCATTTCATCTAGATTGAAATTATAGTTTACTGTATAACATTCTAATAAATAATTAAGGAGATGTCACTGATTCGAAATGACCTAGCCTTCGGGCTTCATAGTATGACCGACGCGAATGGGCAAAAATTTACATACATTTACGCAATATTGTTAATTTTTATGTAATTGTTTGCTGTTTATAATTAATTTAAACTACACTTTGGTTCTCTTCTTCTTTTCTTGGTGTGGTGTATAGTGGTCCTGCGCGACATTGCCCGCTATTTTTTATTTAATGTTTATCTATACTATTGAAAATATATTTATATTGAAACACATTTATATTGAAAACTTAAGATCGAAAGATATTCATCATCAAGAAAATTTAATAAAGATAATTTTCAGCTTTTATCTATACTAATATAATAAAATGGAAGAGTTTGTTTGTTTGTTTGTTTAAACGCTAAGAACTCTGGATCTACTGGTCCGATTTACTTATTTTTGGTTTTGTTTGAAAGCTACGTTTTTCAGAACGCTATGTTATATTATGGTGTACGTATTAGTTAGCGAAATAACTATAATAATGAACGCCAGCGAATTGCTTTAAGCGCGTGCTCTGCAAATATAGTAAAATATATGTCAGTACATTGTATGGAAGAAATGTTCTATTTTATTAGTTCTAAAAAAAAGACCGTGATACAGTATATCTATCTCTTAACAATAAGATATTTTGTGATTAAAAATAATTGAAAATTGCAAGGTGATATTACAACGTTTTTTATTTGATAAAGATATTGAAATTTACGAGCGAAAGTTATTCCATCATCAAGGATTTTTTATGAAGAAATGCTTTGTCTTTTATAGCATGTAATTTGAACGTATACTTTTTGAGAAAATATAAATTTTAAATAATTCAACGTTCCGTTTACGGCCGCATGTATAGGCATGAGTCCAGCGGGGGGCGCCCGTGCCACATATTTCGTCCTTGCAAGCAGCCATGTTAGTGCTTGCAGTTTCTCAAAAATATTGAATGTCTAAATTATATTATTAATATAAGAGGCCAGTCGTGGCGCAGTGGCACAGGGTGTGGCTGTAAAATCGACTGGTTGAGGGTTGGATCCCCACTCGAGGAGATGAAATATTTACTTAAATTTATATTTCCATTTCTTCGCTTTGGTGTCGAGGCAAAGCGCGGCGTTGAGTTCTGCCACTCAACACGCAATGCCTCCAAAATTCGGCAGAAAGTGGGGAACGGAGTGTCCTAACACTGCAGGATAATAAAACAATTATAAGTGGTATGCGAGCGAAGCCGCCTATGGGCCCCTAGTCTCGTCTCTATCTCTATATATAATAAAAGGATAGAAAAGTCAATTCTGTACATGAAAGATATAAAAAAAATAAAAATCAGGTCGGTTTATATGTCGATTATAGAACCTAAAAAACCACTCAGCAGAATTCTTGTCTGTCTGTCTGTCTGTCTGTCTGTCTGTCTGTCTGTCGGATTGTTTATTCGTCAATCACGCAAAAACTACCAGACAGAAATTGATGATTTTTTGCATGGTATTAGCTTAGGGTCCCAAGGTACATTTTTTTGGGTTTCATCCCGAATTTCATTATAGTTTTCTTTAAAAAAAAAAAAAACTGAAAAATGTAAATTACTTAAAATACCGATAACCACTGTATGAAATTCAATTATTTTTAGCATGGTAATAGTTCAAAGCCTAATGCAATTTATACAATAGTTTTTATCATGGAGAATAAAGAAATTTTACCAGAAAAAAAACCATAATTATATATTTTAAATAAAAAAAATCGACTTCTTCAATTTAAATCGGATTTCATACTCTGAACTTAACCAAACTTTCACCAAACTACCCTTGATGTGTACCCTTTCTAATAAAAAAAGAATCATCAATATCGGTTCCCACAGTCAAAAGTTCTGAGGTAACAAGCATAAAAAATACAATCGAATTGATGAGCTCCTCTTTTAAGAAGTCGGTTAATAGAAATCTGCCATAATTAAATTACGATTATTTTATTTAACCACAATTAAAAAGAAAATAGTAAATTGAGGCCGTTCGTCGCACAGGGGCACAAAGTGTAACTGTAAACTGGTTGTGGGTTCGATCCCCACTCGAGGAGATGAAATATTTACTTAAATTTATATTTCCATTTCTTCGCTCTGGTGTCGAGGACAAGCGTGGCGTTGAGTTCTGCCACTTAACACGCAATGCCTCCAGAATTCGGCAGAAAGTGGGGAACGGAGTGTCTTAATACTAGGTTTCCTCTGCCTAACCTGCTGTGTGCGGGATACAGCATGAAGCTGATTAAAATAAAACTAATACTAAATATTTAAGGGCAGATAACCAAAATACAAACAAAAAAAGCATTTAAATCGGTTAAGCCGTTTCTGAGATTATCGTGAACAAACGCACAGACAAACAGACCAACTGACCAATGCTATTACATCGTTAAATGTAATATCTTCCATGTATAGACACCGATGAGTTAGGATTTTTTTATAAGTATCGATAAGTTGTGTTTTTATTTGAAACATTCAATTGAAGATTCTTATGGGAGGTACGAAAATGCGAAAATAATAACTTTCTCACTATAAAAATTTCTGTTTTAATTAAATAATTTTGTGGTTTAAGCGGGCGAAGCCGCGAGCGGGTCGCTAGTATATAATAAAAGGATAGAAAAGTCAATTTTGTACATAAAAGATATCAAAAAATAAAAATTAGGTCCGTTAATATGTCGATTATAGAACCTAAAAAAAAACTCAGCAGAATTGTTGTCGGTCTTTCTGTCTGTCTGTCTGTTTGTTTGTTTGCCAATCATGCAACAACTACTGGACAGAAATTGATGAATTTTTGCATGGTATTAGGCTAGGGTCTCAAGGTACATTTTTTTGGATTTTATCCCAAATTTCATGACAGTTTTCTTTAAAAAAAAATAAAAACCGAAAAATTTTAGTTGATCAAAATACCGATAACTACTAAATGGAAGTTAATGAATTTTGGCATGGTAATAGTTCAAAGCCTAAAACTATATAGTATAGTTTTCATCATAGTATTCAGAAATTTTAGTAATAAAAATTACATAATAATGTTTTTAATAAAAAAAAGGACTTCTTCAATTTCAACTGTATCTCATACTCTGAACTTAACCAAATTTTTACCAAACTACCCTTTATGTGTACCCTTTCTAATAAAAAAAGAATTATTAAAATTGGTTGAGTTGATATTGAGTTATTCGTCCATTTGCCGCACACATACCTAATGCAAATTTGAGACTTATGTGATTTTCTCAGATACCATTGTCAGAAACCAAAAGCTTTTAAATATAAAAAGAATCATCAAAATCGGTTTACTCAGTCAAAAGTTCTGAAGTAACAAGTGTAAAAATACTCCTCCTTTTACAGAAGTCGGTCAATAAAAATGTAACAATCAAATGACGATTATTTTTTTTAACCACAATTTTATAGACGAAAGTAAATTGAGGTCAGTCGTCGCTCAGGATCACAAATTGTGACTATAAAAACTGCTTATAGGTTCGATTCCCACTCGAATGAGGAAATGAAATATTTATTTAAATTTATATTTCCATTTCTACGCTTTGGTGTCGAGGCCAATTGCGGCGTTGACTTCCACTACTTAGCACACAATGCCTACAGAATTCCGCGGAAAGTAGGGAACGGACTGTCTTAACGCAAGGTCTCCCTACCCTGCTGTTTCTGTGATTATCGTCAACAAACGCACAGACAAATGGACAAACTGACCAAATTCTATTACATTATTAATTGTCCGTAATAACAATTTTTATTATATATCTTCCATGTACAGACACCGATGAGTTAGGATTTTATTGTAAGTATCGATAAGTTGTATTTTTATTTGAAACATTCAATTGAAGATTCTTATGGGAGGTACGAAAATGCGACCTAAGGCTTAAATAATTTTCATATTATAAATCTTAAGTGCGTCGCAAACATACATTATACGTATATTAAAACACGAACATAATTGAATGTATTAAGTAAATAATTTTGTGGTTTAAGCGGGCGAAGCCACGAGCGGATTGCTAGTATTATATAAAATTAAATAAAATATTTTCATTATAAAATGATTATGAATTATTTTAATTTAATTATCATAATAGAGATTATACAAAATTATATGTTACCTAAACAGGAAATAATAAAAGCACAGTTAAGTTAATAAATATATAATTTTCATTGTTCATAATTTAAGTCTTACATATATTACTATACTCAATGTACAAAAATTATTTATATGACAAAAGCTACCCCTAAATATCTAAATATATAATAATAAAATACATTACTTTTCATTTAACATTTATAATTTAATATAAATATAATAACATCCCAAAAATGTATAAATGTTTTTTTAAATGTCATTTTTAACTTGCAGGATTCGCTTTATCACTAAATATTCGTATCAGAAAAGGTAACAAACAAAATTTAATATGATTCATATCTAAAAAGATACAGGATTGCACTAGGTATATGCGATATAATAATTTAGATATATAAATTACACGTAACAATATACGTCAAACGAATTTAATTTATATTTTATCATTTAATGTTGTACTCTACAATCTACTTTTTTTACGCACGAATGTACTTAAAAAAAAGATTTTAGAGTACAAAAGAAAATACAAAACACTTTTTATCATATGATATAGATTATAGATATAATATTTACCAGAATATTCCGTACAATACCTCGTACCACGGCTCTGGTTGTGGCTTACGATATTCGGAAT
>DWMY01001273.1:0-15619 GCA_018249775.1 Heliconius hecalesia formosus | reverse complement strand
CGGCGGTGTTGGGTTTTTCGGAGTGACGACAATATTAAGCAGGGTCGAACGGGCGCTTGTTGGAAACAGCGTCGGAAACGACAAAGCAAGCAGTATGATATGTAAGCGAGACTAAATCCAATTAAAATGCAAATGATTCTCGGTGAGCAATGAAATCGTGGCCGCAAATATAATAGGTCGAGTGTGAGCGGAGCGTCGACGGTGGTGAAATCTTGGCCGTTCGCATTCACATCGGGGTACCTGAACACCCACAGGTTTAGTGGCCCCGGGCCCACGCTCGGCCGGGCACCGCCGCGGGCAGCCGACGTATTGAACTTTGTTAATAATGCATTTGCATAACACTAATCAATAGTCGTGTGAGTAACCGATATATGGAATGCACAATAAGACCACGTCGATAATTATGCGTGTCTGGGTAATTGTGTCTGTATCGCCTCAAACACCAAATTTTGAATTCTTTTTATATTGGGACCAATCGTGGCGCAGTGGCGCAAACGCGACTAGTTTCGATCAGTGTGGATTCGATCCCCACTCAAGGAACAAAAATAATCATTTAAATTTATATGTTCATTTCTTCGCTCTGGTATCTAGGCAAAGCGTTGAGTTCCGCTTCACAACCTGCAATGCCTTCAGAATTCGGCGGAAAATGGAGAACGGAGTGTTGTAACACTGGGTCCCCTCTACCTACCCCGCTGTGGGCCGGATACAGCATGAAGTTGTTTTTTTTCCAATATTCAATTATTTTAAATATATTATAAAAGCATGTTCCTTTAGTATCTAGTTTAACAGTAAAATAATTTAAAACCTAACGACGGCATCACGATGGCATATCAGAACAAACTCGACCTGTAAATCATCTAGTTCTCTCACAAATCTATCAGATACTGAGAACCGCACATTTTGGTAGGCTAATAATTTGTTCCGCATTCCGATGTGAATTTCATTCACTGACTGCAGCCGAATCGTCTAGACTGTGTGTCGGAGAAAGGTGGACCGTTCACCGCCGAGACGGCCTGACTACACCGCCGAGGAGATGTGGCTACTCAAACGGTTACCGTTAAACATCCAACTATATATATATGTCCATGTGTTGGCGAGTAACTATATCATTTACCGCTACGTACACATGAAAAACTAATATTATCCACGAGGTACGGACATTATCACGTATTTACTTGTTATTAAGTACAAAACAATATCATCACACGTTCTATGGCGATTGTATGGGAACAATAGCTTCACTGAATTTATACATAATTCGTAATTACTAAAGTATAAGGAAAAATTTTATATTATTGATAATTCTGACAAGGACATTTTCAGTCACTAATATTCTGTTAGTAAAGATTTAAATAGTGATAGATGACGTGCACAATATTTCATACGATCCGGTCCACGTCTCTCATTACAATAGCTCAATAAAATATGGTCGGCGAAATGCAATCGTATTTCACAGTAGTATTGGCAGTCAGTTTGATTTACGCGGCCTTAACGAGGAGACGATGCAAGCGGACCAATGGAAACGAGAAAACGTTTAAAGCAAGTAAACTGTAGCAGGTTACTTTCGAAACACGATATCATCTACATGGCGGCCGGTGCACGAGCGTTTTGGTTTAACGGCAGCGCACCGCGGGGCCGGCATCCGCATAGCAACGACTTTCTGTCTGGTGAATGAAAGTTGATCGCGGGTGTGAGCGCCGCTCGGGGGACCGTCCCGTTCGGGAACCTTTTATGATTCCAATTTCGTTTTGCGATCCGACCGCACGTACAATATTTACCACCAATACCAACCACCATTACATCGGTTTCATTAGCAACATTCACGATCTCGCCAGCATCTCGGCAGCGTTGAAATAGCGATATATGTATAATTATTAATTAATTAAGCAGTACAATTAAATATAACGTAAATGTATAATTAAAATAAAAACTTGTAGTATACGTCACGGTCAACTTTCAAGAATCATTTCACCTCGGTTGGTTTACATACATTTGGTTAAACTTTTGTGAACGCTATATGTTCTTTTCCTTTAGGCATAATATTTTAATGCTAATATATTATTTAGTTATAGCAGGAACCAATAAAATTAATAATACATGACTAATTCGTTACAGTATCACAGATTTCGAAATCAAAAATAAAAAGTATGTATACTACAAAAGATTATAACAAACCGTTGTGATTTGAACAAATAGACACATGTTAAAATTTAAATTGCAATATAACCAATTAACCACCTAATTGTTCGATCTCATTCGGATGCGTGATCGGTCACAGTTCCCCAGAAACTGGGTATCGGGAGCACAATCCTCGTTTTATTTACGTGGATCCGGCATAACTATCTTTAATGGAGTGCCAAAAGCGTGGGAGGTGAGAGAATCTAACATATAATACCATTATCTGGAATCGTAAATATACTTATCACATAATTAGACAATTCTAGCTAGCGTAGATAGCCCTCGTTGCATGGATACAGACGACAATTTATATTTCCTAAATACATAGATTCGTGTTTAAAACTTTACTTTTCCTTAACGTGCGGGTATCCCAGTGACGCCCATAAATTTGTCTCCACGATACGAACCGTATTACGTATCCTGATCCCTACAGCCCGTATCGTAAATAAATAACAAGAAATGAAGTGATTTACTCAATTTACGGGTATTGTGGCGGTGATAAAGTATAATTGTGTTCCAATTTAATACTGTCAGTCGTATATCGGGATGAGGGCCCAAAAGTTGTATTATCTAATAAAAGCATCAATGCAAGCACCCATCTGCGAGGGTTGAACGTAGAATTAGGTTAGAGGTTGGGGAGGTCGACGCGCGTTAAGCAGTTTTGGGGTCGAGGCTACATGAAGCGATCAATTTAACACAAAATAAACTTCGCGTTATATCATAAATCACAATATTTTTCGGTCCAGTGAACTTAAGGTTGTTGTCATTTTTTTTTTATATAATTTCATTTTAAATTTGACAGTAAAGGCTATTCAAAGTGGAAATTGTTGTTTCTTTAAAAAAAAAAAGAACTGAATTTAAATTATCGGAATCACGTATAATATTAATTAGTCTCATACAAACAATCTGTAAATCAACCCTAATCAAACGCAAGAGTAAAATCAGGTCAAAGGGATGTAGGGCAGTACTTACAGGTAGGTCACAGAGGGCTGTGTGCATTCAACAATATTAACCTATACACACAGGAAACTGCCTGCAGTTGTGGCAGTGGAGGTGATAAAATGGAAAATTCTATTATGTCTATTACATTAAAGACCCATGTAACTCAATGCAAGTTTAGATTTGTATGTAACAAGTTGAGCTCAAGTGGAACATCAAAAGGAAAGTGCTCCCTTGGATGTTTAAAGCATATAAATTATTATAATGAACAATGACATACATTACAACTTGTATTCTACTTATGAAAAAAAAGAGTATTTTTTTAACATGCTCAAACTATATAATATACTAATGAAGTTGTACTTGATGTCAAATGAACTTAAACTTTGAACTTATCATTGCTTTATAAAAATTGCTAGCGAAGAAGCTAGGCTATTAATATTTTATTAATTTTAATAGTATACTTTAAATACTGTAATATTACATCTATTCGCAATGTGCATTATGTATTCTTGTCTTAGGTCGCTCAGCCTAAAACATCAGTTGCCAGACTGATGTAGAAACAGACCTCAATATTACATTTATTTTATTGAAACTAGCCAATTTAATCAATATTTTATTTAAAGAATAATAAAGAAACAAACTTAATATGTTCATAATAAAAAATTCTAAGATTCAATCTATACATAAAAAAATTGAACTTAATATAGAATAGAAAATACATATATATATAGTAAAAAAAATCACAAGAAGATGTCTTGATCTTCTAGAAATATTATTGTTGTAACAAAATGCAGCAGGTCATATGATGTTAATGCATTATCAATCAACAAGGCAAAAACATATTATAAATACTTACATTTGTTTTTGGCATTGTCATCCATGAGCATGTTGAAATGGTGGTGGCGGTTCCACGCACGTTCCATTTTGCCTTCGTGCGGAGCCCCGAGAAGCACCAGGGCCGCCCCAGCGGGCCCAACTCCGTCTAGGGGCTCCAGTGTCCTCAATGCACTACAACTTTGTCACACACTCATAACCCAAGAGGCATATCTAATCACTCGTTCACTGGCTCAAAACGCCGTCGCCTCGGACGGCGATGTCATCGGCGCCAACCCGCGCCGCACATGCCTTTGCACTTCCGTTCACGCACTCAACGATGCACTCGCGGGTAAACAACGGTCAACACGGCGCGGTGATTCACCCTCGCCCGTCCCCGTCACGTGTGCACTCGGACACCACCAACACTACCACACCAAAACAATTGCACGGACCACGGTACACCCGACCACCCGACCGACCGACAAAATCTATTTCGGTTTATGAAAATGAATGAATGCAACGGAATCGACGATAAACGCGACGGGAGGGAGCAAGACGGACGACACGATTTTCCTTCTTCGATCCGATCCTTACAAGCTCGAATCGAACTCGCGAGCCGCGAACAAAATAATAACAAATGTGCATGAGATGCTTGTTAAATTATTTGCACGTGGGTTGCGTCACAGGATCGAAATTGCTTATTAATACTAAATTATACGACTTAAAACTATTTTAAAGTCGTGACGGAATATATTTGTTCACGGTAGTGCAATAGCAAGCTTGTGAACAATTTCAATTTTAATGAAATGTGAACTACACCATAATACACATAAGTATCAAAAGTAATTGATTAACTTCACATTATAACAGCGTAATTATACAGTCATTAACTACACTATTTGTAAACAAAACACAGCCGTCGATACATTCAGTAAAATAATAGTTTTAAACAGAAATCGCGAACGCGTTGATCAAGCGCGACAAGTAGGACAAAACATGGCAGACTCGTCGAAAAGCACACGAACTTTGTCTGTGGTCGTTTTTATTTTTAAATGCTATAGTTGCCAGTGCGTTCCATTTTAAAATTTTACACAAATACAATAAATTATTTTATTTTTAACATTTATTTAAAAGAAGTTAATATCACTTTATTTTAATATTTTGAATTAAAAGCTAAAATATGTAATATTCTTTGTAAATAGTGAAAATATTGATTTTATTTATGAACAAGAAGGTGTCAACGGTGAAACATAGCTTGCGTAATAAGAAGCGACAATAGCGTGTACCATAGACATTCGCGATATGGTTTTATGGTGATTTTATTAATCACCATGCATAAATGCAACTCTTTACTAATTTTATGTTAATTAATTGTATGTTTTATTATTACTAATTTCATCATAAAATATATATTTTTCTCTATATTAGTATTAGATTAAATAAAAAAATAGTGAAAAACATATAAGAAGCATAATAATTTTCACCTTATTATAATTATAATAGTATCAATTTCCGTATAATTATTTAAAACATAATAGTTTTGTAGATAAATACTTAAAACATAGAAAAGTTGCAACCAAAGAAAAACGAAACGAGTGGCTTGATAAATGGATTAAAAATTTTGTCAAAAGTTTCATCTAAGGTTTATTCTTTACTTGACACAATTTTCGACATAAATAATTAATCTACAATCAATATATTATATTGTCCAACATATTATTTGTAATATTCACATATTCAACTATATTATTAATCTGTACTTTATAATCTATATTTTGTTTTTATAATCTGTATTCTGTGGTGCGAAGTGTTGTACATTGTATCAAAGTTTGGTGAAGTTCTGAATTGTGACGCCATTACAAGCATTAAATGATTTAATATTTTCAACTAATATTAAAGTGTAAAGTGATAAAAATATTTATAAATAATAATTTTAAATTCTATTATTTAGAGTGTTAACTCTAAAGTAATTAATAATTTGAAGAGGAAAGTATATTAAAGGCAAAACCATTTCTTCTATAAACAACATGCCTAAACGTGGTGGAAGGATAAGAAACTGGAAACCTAATGAACATTTTGGTAAGTTATAATATATGTATATACTTTTTTTAAAAAAAATATTGATTTATTTTGTATGTATAATATTTTTACCACTCAAAATTTTGTCAAATATTTTATGTGAAGTACTTAACACTTATGTGTATAGTATGTATATTTCATACTTACTTTAATTATCTAAAATTATCAATATTTTGCCTAGAACACGACGACAGGACACATAGTAACAATACCAGACGAGTTAGTTTCAAACCAGGAACAAACAAAGGGAAAAATAAGTTCCGTACATGGAATGATGCTCAATTATTACTCGATGGCGATATTGACATGGGAGCGACAGGAGGACCAGGGGTAAATAGAAAAGGATTTAGAAATCGAGGGGGTCGTCTTAGTTCTCCAGCACCAAGACCAGCGTCAAAAAAGAGATTTATACCCGGACCACTGCCATGGTATCAAATCGTTATTCCATACGGAGCTAAACATGACAAACAAGTTGTTTTGCAAGCTCTACTAGGATATTTATCACCTGAAGTGTTTATACCACATTATTATAAAATAAATGGCAATGCAGCAGTTTTCTATGTGGATGATGTGAAGATTGCGGAACAATTATTTTATGCAGACAGAAAAATTGTAATGTCAGATGGATTTAAATTGGTTGTGATTGTTAGAAATTCCGTACCAAATGTAGCAATTGATGATAACATGAAGGAGAAAATGAAACTAGCAATGGCTAAAAGATACAATGCTACAACAAAAGCTTTAGATTTAACCAAGTTCCATGCAGATCCAGGTAATATTCTTGTTTTATATATATTACTTATAATTGATATAAGAAAACAACCAGATATTTATTATTCAAATAGACTTTTAGAAGTTTATTTCAAATCATTTACTAAATATAAAGCTACCATTGGTTCAGAATGTATTTCTATTAAGAGCCAGCAACAAACTAAACAGTTACTAAAATATTAATGTTACAATTTCATTATTACATACACTGACAGCTATCTTGCATAAGTTTCAATGAATATTAATTCCATACACTTTTATCCTTTAATTATAATTGCTAATATTGTTTACACAGTTAATTAAAATTTCTTTAGTGGCTTGTGTAATTTAAAATTATTTGTAGAAGCTTATTATAGCCCATTTTCAAACCTATAAAAGGTGTACAATTTTTGTCAACAAGAACATTGTTTTAAGTTGACTAAGTTTTAAGTCATTTTTTATTTTCAGAACTGACTGATATATTCTGTGCCTTATTCCGTCCAATTGTTATGCTAGCAGCCATTGATATTATAGCAGAAAACATTCCTGATTTAGAAGCTTTAAATTTGAATGATAACAAGTTGCATGGTATTGAACATTTGAAGATATTGTGTACCAAGTTCAAGAATTTAAAAATTTTATATTTAGGTGAAAACAGGGTGAGTATATTTTATATAGTAAAATGACTTGTTCTGTAGTATGTATGCTTATACCAGGATTCAAACCTGCACCTCTTGGAAACTACCCAAATGTTCTGAACATATGTTCTTATCAAGCTATGTTGAAATTCTTATGGGCTTGTTACAACTTACTTATGTAGTATGTACTTATGTTAACATGATATGCAAGATTTCTTATAATATATTTTTATCTTTTGAAAATGTTAAAATATAGAGGTAAATATTGTTTTTAAATAATTAAACTGTTACTGGTGAAAGTGAGGGGAGGTGGTGCAGGAGCACAAAATGTCCATCTCCACTTGAGGAGATGAAATATTTAAAATTATATTTCCACATCTTTGCTCTGGTGTCAAAGCAAAGCACTGTTGAGTTCTGCCACTCAACATGCAATGCCTCCAGAATACAGCAGAAAGTGGGGAACGGATTGTTTTAACACTTGGTTCCCTCTGCCTACCCTGCCCTTAGAGGGATAAAACGGGAAGCTGATTATTATTTCAGTGTGAAAATAATAATCCAGGCCTGCAGGCAAGTGAATGAAATGTGAGACCAGTGTAAATAGAACAATATTATGTCAAGCTCAATTAAGTACTATACCTGAGAAGTATGCTTGGGATGGCCCCCCATCCATAAATTATTTCACACAAATATTTTTTTTTTTTCACACCTCCCCTGAATAGATATCAACCTACAAACATTGTGTTAACTGTCAGATACTGTTCTACTGTGCTACAACAACTACATTAATCATTTTGTTCTATAACTTATTATTGTAATTCTGTTACAGATACCATTCTTAGGCTCCCTCGACCCATTGAAAGCCCTGCCTCTGGTGGAGATCTACCTCAAAGGAAATCCTTTAATGAAAAAATTTAATGATCATGATATTTATGTCAGGTAACGCTAATTCAAAAATTTGATTCTAAGAAAAATGAATTTCTAGTTGAAACAACTATGAAGATGAAAATAGCATAAAGTGGCTATGTGTAAGGTTGGTGGAGGTCTAAGGATGACATAGGACTCTTGCAAGGATAATTGATGTTTTTGTTTATAATATAAATATTTTATAACTTAAAAAAAAAGTTCTTGTACTGTTTATCACGTAAAATTACGTATTTCAGTCGTTATTGAGAGTAGGTGCAAAGTTGTTACATACAGTGTATTGTTGTGTAGAAAATAAGCTAAACCATCCAAGATTTCAATGCTTTTAGTAACTGTGTCAATAAATTGAGATATTTAATTTAGAGTTTACAAATGATAATGTTTTCTAACTAAATCGTTTTGTGTATTCTTTTATATCTTACTGTTAGGGAAACATAATAAAAAGTAAAGGACTTGAGGAATTTTAAGTACTAAAGATTATGTGGAAAATTCTATTAATATTACACATCACTTACATACTTTATACATTTACAACATACATTTTAATTTATTATATTTTAATATTATACATGTATTATTTAAAACTATTAATTTTATTTTCTCTCCAATATTACCTCTAACTTTTAAAGCTGCCTTTCTTAATAATATATCTATAGATTTATAGATTATTTAAATATCTAGAGATGATTCTTAAGATTTCTCAAGAGCGATTAACTTCTGACATATTATAAAAGAATCCTTTATTTTTAGTTATGTTTGTCACATTAGGGAGGATTTACACTAAAGTATGTCACGGTTCACTCTCAGTCTAAACCCTTATTCTTGTATAAGAAATATTCTTATATTTGTGATTGCATTAAAAATTTTATGATAATATGAATGTTCTCATTGTTTCTTATATAAAAATATTTTTAGCTGATTAAGATCAGACCTCACAAACTGTGACTAGCACTATAGTGTACACTTTCCCTTATGTTATATAATTTGGATATTACAATTTTTTCACTTACATATATTTATTTCGATATAACATAAACACAATAATGAAAATCATTAATTTATATTAATATTTACTTTTAATGCCCTATTTTTAAAGTCCAAACATATTGAATTTCGTTATTGTGTTAGTTTTACTTCTAATGTGACACATGATTATTATTTAGTTCATATTATAGTATTTTTGACAATAATCGTTTTTCTGGGTATATATTTTTTTGTAGCAATGTATGCTACATTTTGTATATCTTGCGGTATTCCACACGTGTTGTTCCCGTTAAGATACTTGCCTTTCCCACTTTCCGCCGAATTCTCGAGGTATTGACGTGGCGGAACATAACGCCGCGCTTTGCCTCATTCCTAGAATCTCGAACACACATCTTTCCATCCATCGTTTACAGTTGCACGCTTGTACCTAATCCCACGACCGCCTCAAATGAGTATAATATGATCCATATAAGTTTATAACAGAACAAAAAATGTGCATGCATAGATCTTAATTATATTGCATATTATTACTTTGATGATTAAGAGAATCTCATATATTACCTGTTTTGAGATAATGGGCTAAAAAATGGAAAGGTTGTTAGTGATTATTTGGTTGTGATTTTGTTCAAATTATATATTTTTTTAATAATTATTCCACTTGTTCGTGATTACCTCGAAACATGTAATATTCACGTTGACATTCCAAAGCAACGATATATAAAACAACATGCTTTACTTATGTTCATCTTGTCCTCTGTGTTCATTGCATTTTTTGTTCTAATTCGCATATTATAAAACACATTAAAACAATACAGTACGGTCGACGAATCGTGACCGTCCCGAGGTTAGATTTTCTGTGTCTTTTGTGCATTGTACACTTGAGACGAAAATAATCAAAAGTAGGAATCATTCTAAAATTAAATTGCGCAGTTATGTATCTACAGCTAACAACCACGACTTGTCGACCGTACTATATTACTGTATTGCACATATCTTGTTTTAAATTTACCCTTTACTGGATGCCAAAATAAATAATCATAGGCTATAATGGTTACTCAGAAATAATGATTTTAATAAAACAATTATCCATTTATTAATAATGACAGTGCTCTTTTCATATTTAATTTGAAACGAAATAAGTACTGTCATTGTTAAAAGTATGTACATTATTTATGATTTGTAAGAGTTTCAGACACCTTTACATCTTATCCAATGTTTGTATGTCCAGCGATGTGCGGAAGAAATTTCCCAAACTGGCCAGATTGGTAAGTTATTTAAAGCAATATTATTTTTTCTGAATGTACTTTAGTATTTAAAAAAAACTTATAAATAAGGAGTCTCTTGACAGTAAATGAAGAAAAAAAGTGTTTGGCATTAGTTTCTGCAATATATTCTATGTTATATAATTTTGTATATTGTTATAGTATGCTCAATGAAAATTCTTAGTAATAATATATTTAAGTTTAAGTATAGCAAACCCTAATGAATATTTACTGGTCCACCATTAAAGTACAGTAAGTATATTAGACTAATGCACCATACTGTAAACAATGATTACTAACAAATTACTCAATCAATATATAACTAGTAAATTTGTAAAATTTTACCTACATTAAATATAAAAGCTTTATAACCAAACCTAATAAAGATCAAAATAATTACATTTAAGTCCACAGCGATAACACTAATCAACCAAATACCAACAACAAGGGGGGATTACACACATTTTTGTGTCTGAGTTCAAACTTAAAAAATACAAAAATTTTATTCAATTGATTAGTGCCATAATGCATTTAAATTATACTTTTACTTTATTGCCTTAGCTAATATCAATTGTATACTTTTAATTTTTTTTTACTAAGTATATAGAGTAAAATACACCAGCAAATATACACATACATATATTTTTATAAAAAAATTGACAACAGGACGGCGAGGAGCTCCCCCCAGCAATCGGTTTCGACGTATCAGAAGATCTTTCATTGCCACCAAGTCAACAATCCTTCCTAATAGACCCCGCTGGACAGAATTTAGTTAGAGATTTCCTAACTCAATACTTTGCTATATACGATTCGGAGTCAAGACAGCCATTGTTAGAAGCTTACCACGAAACAGCCACCATGTCCATGGCGGCTAGTTATTTGAGCAATGACAGTAGGAGTGCTGCCCTTACTAGGTTAGTTTTTATTTATTTGCTATTTGTTTTAGGGTTCCATACCTCTTAAGTAAAAAAGGAACACTTATCTGTCTGTCTGCTTGTCAAGAGCCTTTATCTCAGGAATTCTTGGATATTTCGAATTGAAATTCAAACCATATATTCAGGTCTACGGTCCTTTGATTTCCTGAAAAATATCGTATTTTTACATTTATTTAAAAAAAAGATATCGCCGCTTATATCGCAAAAACGCTTATTTCAACACAATAAAGGGCATTAAAACTAATAAGGTACTTACGGCTGACCTAGAATTATGAAATTTGGGAGCTATTTTAGCAGTAGTTCAGGGTAATTCTGAAAAATTAGTTTTCAGATTTACTCTGAACCAACCATACATAACCATTTGTGGTTACATCTTAAAAAATAAAAGCCTTAAAAGGGAGACAAAATTACAATTCTGAAAATTACAAGTTCTGGTTGAACCCAGGAATTCGCACTATAGATAATTAAATATTTAATATTTTCTTTTCTTGACTTTGGTGTCGTAGCAAAGCACGGTGTTGGGTACCGCCACTGAACACGCTATGCCACTAGTATTGTCGGGAAAGAGAGGACCGTAGTGTCTTATCACTAGGATCTCTCTTTACTTATTTAGAAAACGTATAAAAATTTTGAACGCAGCGGGACTCGAACCCGCGCCTCCTGGAAACCGACCAGGCGCTCTGACCACTAAGTCATGCGTTCAAATTTTTATACGTTTTATAAGTTTTCTAAATAAGTATTTTTCTTTCCTAAGTGTGGAATAACACTTTAAAAATGTTTAAAAGGATCTCTCTTTCCCTGCTACAAGTGGGATACAGAGAAAAGCAAAAATAAATATTTTTTTTCTTACAGACTAAACGCCTACATATCAAACAGTAGAAATATAATGCGCATAACTGAAAGAGAGTCCAGAAGAAGATATCTTCGTACGGGAAGATTACAAGTTGTATCATTCCTGTCGGACTTACCAAAAACTAAACATGACTTGATGGGTTTCGCTGTGGATTTATTAGTTTTTACGGTAAGTGGGTGTTTTGCTGTTTGTGTGTGTTGTCTTAGAGATGTATTGTAGTATGAAACTATGTTTTTTTTTAATTTTCACGCCCTATCTCCTATTTAGAGGGAACCTAGTGTTACGAGAAAATTTTCTTCTTTCTCTTATCAGAGCGAGAAAATGAAAATCATCCATTCCCTCGAGTGGATATCGAACCCACAACGCCGCGGCAGACGCTGTGCCACTTTGTCTTAACGCTAGCTTCCTTCTGTCTGTCCGGCTATATTCAGGATACAGTGTGAAAATAAAAAAAATAAGTAAAAAAATATTGTAAATTAATAATTTAAGGTTTTTTTTCCTTTTATTCTTAGCCTGCAATGATAGTTCTGACAATGAACGGAGTATTTAAAGAGACAGTGACAGCAGGAAACCCGATACGCTCATTCCACAGAACATTTGTGATAGTGCCCAATAGTGGGGGCGGGTTTTCTATCACAAATGATATGCTGTTCATCACTAATACTACTAGGGAACAGGTAATTATTTCTTATTAAAGCACGATTCACGATCTCTTGCGGCTTCCCACATAAATTCAAATTCAAATTCAAATTATTCCTCAAGCACCGCCCATTTTTCGAGACATTGTTTTGTGAGTAGCGGACTTAAATGCTAGCTTTTGAGTACTAGAGAAGAGAAATTAAGTTAATTAAAATAAAGTCATTCACCTTAGTGGAGATCGAAACAACGAGTTTACAGTCAGATACTCTCACACTGCCCCACAACACCTGTACTGTAATGCTATTATGTGTTAACATTATTTAGATTTAGTTAGAGAATTAAGATATAGAAATACTATGTAGTGTAATTTCCTCTTTCCCTTTCGTATCTTCATGCATTTAAATTTTCGAATTATAAATTCCAAACCTTTTAAACCCAAAAAAAAGGAATTGAAACTTGTATCACATATTGAGTCATCTAAATGATGTCATATTTCTTATTTGGATTATATATTTTAAAATAATTGCTAAGTAAGGGTTACTTATTGTATATGGTAATTATATGCAATAGTATCATAGTTTTTTTATATGAGTAGCTTGTTTTATTTTAATTTTCCCATTTCCCAGGAAGAAAAATCATTCCCACAAGATGGAGGTCCTGCCCCTACACCTGCTCCGACACCAGCACCTGCCACACATGATGATAATCAACGTGCCATGCTCGCGATGCTGTCCCAACAGACCGGGATGAACGAGCATTGGACGGTCAAGTGAGTATCAAAATGTTGATATTGGTGGGTACTCAAGGCCACACTTTGAAATATTGTAGGAGATAGTCTCAAAGTTTGTAAATTACGTGAAGTCTTTCCGCATTTTTTAATTGAAGTAACATCATTGTTGCACCAAATGATTGACATGAAATATATATATATATATATATATATATATATATATATATATATATATATATATATATATATAACTGAATATCGAAATTTAGAATACTTAACTATACTACTTACTTAATAACTTTAGAATATTCTAATTTATTTTTATTTTTATATTTTCAGTTGTTTACAAGAAACTGGTTGGGATTATCAACGAGCGTTGTTTATTTTCAACCAACTTAGGTCAGAAGGAAAAATACCTCCAGAAGCCTTTGTGAAGTGATATAAAATGTGAAAAAAAAAACAACTAAGGCTGTGCCTCCTTCGATGAAAACTTAAGTTGGAATAGAGGATAAGAAGATGAAGAAGTATTAAGAAAGAAAAAAAACTTTCTGAAGTTATAAAAAAAATGGAAAAAATGCCAAAAAAATTATATGGCAAGAAAAGTATACATTATAATTGACTCTTCTTTGAATTTTCATAAAAAAGATTATTTGCAAATCACATGTTCTTTAATATATTTAATCTGTGTTTATAAATTTTGAATTAACATATAATTTTTGAAAGTTACAAGTAAGCAATAAATAACCATTGATTGATTTTATTGGTATTTCATATTAAAAAAAAAAACATTTTTTTTTCATATGAAATATCACTAATTATTATTCTTAATTTTTGTTTATGTCTTAATTGGCTCTAGATTGTTATCTGATATTGTATCTATACATATAAAGAATGTAATTTCTTTTTTTATGTAGATTTCTTATTGTTAATTAACTTTTTTTTACAATAATTGCCATTTAAGTTATGCTTAGTAGTAGAAAGTTTAGATAAAAGCCCAAAATGTTTTATTTAATTTCATATCAAAAGCTATAGATAATGTGAACATGACACAAATGAACAATGTTAGTTTTTTATAACATTTTCTTTGATTGAAATATTTACTGAATAATATGTTGCATGCAAATATATTACTTTAAAAGATATTGTTAATACATTTGCATACAATTATAATGCAATATAACCTTTTTTATATCATGTTAATTTTGTTTTTCTATGTATGTATTTTACTAATATAACTTTCAACTGTACTATATAATGTGATGTATGTAACTACGAATACTACTGTAAATATTTTTAAATTAGATAAATTGTTGGTTATTTTCCTATTGTAGTATATTTTTTCAAGTTGTATGTAAGTAATTGATTTAATTCTATCGTACTTGTGTATGATAAATACTATTGTGTAAAATTTTCTTGAATTGACAAAGAAATGTAAAACTCGAATTTCGTTTCAGAAATGTAAGTTAAACGTTATTTAGAACAGGGGTGGGTATGATAGGGCGCGGGTTGGTCGTTGGTAATATTTCCCATAGGTAGCCATTTCTGTGCACCTGTTGGCATTATTGACACATTATTTAACATGGTGGTATTCTTGTCGAGTGGTATATGATTATACTCTCTTAGAATATGGCGGCGGAACCCCATGTTCGTGGGCTAGTCGCGCAGTGGATGGTTTGCCATGGTGTCGCCACGGTGCCGGTGTGTGCTGTGGGAGGTCCTTGACCCCTGCGCCTCGATGGGAGTGCTTAGGGACTTATGCTCTTATGATTACGAGTTAATAATAAAGTTTTTTTTAGATATGTGTGTTGTTTTTATTTATAAGACCTGCATTTTTTTATTTATATTATTTGGGTTTTGGTATGATAACATGGTGTCACAGTTGTCACAAGTTC
>DWMY01001272.1:0-15627 GCA_018249775.1 Heliconius hecalesia formosus | reverse complement strand
GTGTCTTAACCGCGGCTTCCCTCTATGACCTTGATATGTGCGGGATACAGCGTGAAGCTAAAAACAGACTAGTTTTTTATAACAATATCTATAACCAAGAGAACTTCAGTTCCAATTCTTAACTTATGGCGATTCGAGCGTGCCAATGTCACGTTGTATGGAGAACACACGAAGGAGATTGTACGGTAAAAGAGAGAATATATTACACAATAGGAGAATGCATGTCAAAAAGAAGAGAACTTAAACAAGCCCATCAAAAGCTTAGCAATCCTTATCACTTGTCGCCGTCACCAAGACGCGAGCAGAGGAAGCCGCTGCCCACACGCCCGCGTGACTCCGCCAGGGTAACATTACATCATTTATTCATTACGACGACGCACGGAGGAAATGCTCTCTACGGCGGATATATTAAATTGCCATTGCAACTAAACACAATGGTGTGTTCGTGTTGTTTGTACGATATTAAAAGACATTAAAAGGTACACGCCTAGGTTTTAATTGATTGGAAAAGATTTTAATTTTATTTAAGCAGTTTTTTTTGCTTTTTGCAGGCAGTTGGACTGGAGAACTTTTTTATGTTATTAACTTATTATACTTTAATTTTTAAAATTCGTTCGCGGATACACATATTTTAATTGCACTATAGAAAACTGTCGATGGAGTTTATACGTGCTAGAGTGGAGACCGCGCTAGTTAAACTTAGACCGGGATAGTTGGCGCTCAATGAGGGCTGATTAAAATAGAAAACCGTATAAGTTTGCCCAAAAGGAAGTTTTTAAAAGCGTGCTAAAGGCTTAAAGTAAGACGATGCAAGAGATCATACTTCAATCATCTCCAGAGTTACAGATAATGATAAATTCATCATTACATCGATCAACAACGTCAATAGAGCTTAAAGCTTTATTGTTTTTTTAATATATTTTTTTAGCTTCATTATGTATTCTGCATATGGCACGGCGGAACCTGGGAACCTAGTGTTAAGACTCCGTACTCATTAAGACACTTTCTGCCGAATTCTCTCGATTAACTCTTAAAAACATTTTCCAAATAGATCTACACGACGGTGTGTGGCTGTAATTAGATCAAACATCTGGTTCTGAATGTTCCGGCACTCCATAAAACAGCGGAATTTTCCTCAAGCAAACGGATACGTACGTATTTATATATTAATAATAGTTATTTGTTATATTCATTCAAGCACCATCATGTGGAAATCATTGTCTAGAATATTTATAGCGCAGCCAAATACAATCTGATGATAAAATAACACACGTACGTGCGAAGCTATAAAGTACAGTATCGAGATTCCATAGACAACTTTATATTAAATATTCTACACAAATCTGAAATGTCTATTAATACATTATTTTCCATCAATTCAGATGGTTTTTTTTTATAATAATTACCAGCATAGAGTATAATAGTGCAATTATAGAAACTGCAACTTGCATTCGGTCTGTCTGCGATGTAGGGTGGCGAGGGAGTCAAAGGAACAAGGACAAATGAGAAGGGATTCCTTCTGGGGCGGCGCGGGGGGTGAACACGTCGCGCCAGATGCTAAGTATCAAACGTCGAAAATCGCCCGCTACTTGGAATGTTTATTTGCTCTCGACGCATTTACGCACATTCTAACAATAAATTCGATCTAAATTGATATTATAAGCAATATGTTCGAATCATTGGGTAATATTGCTAATGTTAGTGTAAAAAATATAAGTAAAATATTAAATAACTAAATTTATTTGTAATAATCACTATTAGAATTATATATTTCTTTATAGCTTTACACATTTTGAGAGAGAATGGAGCTTTTTCTGTTCATCATGTTCATATGTTCTGATATCAAATGTATCATAAATTCATCTGCAACATCATGCTTTTTACCCGACCTTCCTCTTATATCATAGATATTATCTTTTCGAATCAATTTACATCCCACCTAATACAAGCACTGATAAAACACCAGAAATATAAAATTATGATAAAACAAATCAATTCTATTTAAATGCTATAATAATAAAAATCATTATATTAAATAAGCTCATATGTCTGACCTCATTACAATAAAATAATGGTACTACAATATGTTCACATTCAATATGTTGATGCTAAAAGGTAATAAAATGAATCAACAATAACATACATATAGAGCACATTTAATTACTCATTTGTACTGTATTATTTATAAAGTGATGCAATTTAAAATATTTCTTCATATTCATTTTCCATTATATAATGGATAGATTAATATTTTCATAGCTAAAAAATCTTTCTTAATATTGTAAATCGTAGATTTGATCATTTGGAAAATAGTGTTAATTATAAACAGAAAAATTTGTTTATATTTGACAAGCTTGATTGTATAAAGTGATCTGATAATAACAATTTTTAAAAGGATATTTTAAAAATGTTCAAAATATATGCAGTTTTTACAATGTAAATTTGTTTTACTATAGGTAAATCAAGGTAACAGCCAGAAAACAAGATAACAAGACGCCAAATGTTGACCAAAGCTTAAAATTATCAGAAATTATTATCAACTCATGAAATGAAATTGAGTGTATCATACTTAGAAACAAGTAAAAATTTAGTATGCAATAAATAATAATGTTTCCTTCAGTATCAGCCATATCTTCACATAAATATTTATGGTGTAGGAGGTTGTTGAACCAGGATAGAGATTCCCCATGTTTTCTAGTGCCCCAACCTCTGATATTTGATAGTGATGGCTATTATTACCAAATATACATAATGTTATCTATTAAGTAAACAAATAACTATATAACATAAAAAAGCTTTGTTAGTAAAACTTTTACTAGTTTAACAAATTTATAAAGGGTAACTGTAAAGAAGAGATTTTTTTTTTATTTTAAATTTATAATTAGTATATTTTGTAATAAAATTCTGTGCAAACTTTATAATTTAAATCTTAACATTATTCCTATTAAAATTATGACGTAAAACTAAAAACTATATACTCGAAAATAGAATTTAGCAATAGATTATCACCTTAATCTATGCATTTATTCAGTTAGTAAAATATTTATTACGAAAAAACGCATTAAAGAGATTTTCGAAAGTACTTACTGTTGAAAGCTGCTAATTTCCTTGTGGAGCCCAGTCGTTTCATGGGGGTGCGAGGTTCCATGTCCCTATCGTCCAGCACCGGTGCCTCCGTCGCCGTCGGCGTCGTAGTCCCCGACGCCGACATCCTCGATCACCACACTATACCTTCACACAATATCTATTTAACCATCGCCCGAAAGCAGGAAATATTTTTTCACGCCTGTCACCCGTCCATACTTTCAAAATTGTACGTTGCACGATTCGGGATTACAAAAAATCGGTAGCCCCAAACGTTCAAATGCGTCCGGTTCGACCAAAAATAACGACCCGATCATAACTAAATCACTATAATATTATGCAGCGGTTTCATCAACATAATATCAACAACGAACAATCACCGTTAAATAAAGTTATAAATACGATAGAAGCACGACTGTAAAATATTTATGAGTCGGAAAAGTTGAGAAAGAGTTTGTAAAAGTTAAGCAGCGCGCGTTTTGAGGCACAACAAACGTCGGCGTATAATTCACACGCCGACACGATAGCGATACGAATAACGAATGAAATGGAAAATATACGTAACTATTGACAAAGAGAAGCTCGTCGACTCGTGTTTGTGAAAGTGTTGCTATAGATAAAATGCATCAGATGTATTCACAACTGACACGCGACTCGCCAATCAAGTTCAAGAATCAAGAGTCTTTTACGATCGGATACACGGATGAATAAAGTTGACGTATAATATTTAAAGAACTATATTATATTTAGATAATTAAATAAATTTTTGTATTTTTTTAACAAATATATAGTTTTTTTTTATGTAAAATGATATAAACTAACTCATTAATATGTTTAATATTGTTTAGTTCTTTTGAAAAGTTGGGATACATCATAATAAATGTGAATAAAATACAATATACCTAATACAACAATATACTGAATAAATTTTTATTTGTAATTATTTTACTTATGCGTATAATTTATACAAAAATCAATAATCAGCTTTCTGCTTTATCCCGCACATAGGGAGGGTATGCAGAAGAAACCAAGTGTTAAGACATTCCGTTATCCACGTAAATGTCTTCATGGCACTGTAATCATTTTACAAAGCTCGCCTTTGGGTTCATCTGCGGAGAGTGCCTCATAAGACACAATTCCTTTTCTAATCATTATATTTATTAGCCTAAAGCACTGGTCCCCAACCAGTGGTCCGCAGAAGCCTAAATATTGTCCGTCCGTCCGTGTTATGATTGGAGATGGTGAGGCGAAATTACTGTTTGATTATCACAGTAATGTTTACTATACCTACATGCGTAGTGGTCCCTGCTACCAAGATTGATATAAAAGTGGTTCTTGATCAAAAAATGTTGAGGCCCCTGGCCTAAAGGATAAGGGAAACGGTACTTAAAAAAAATCATATATTGATATCATGTTATATCACTAGAATAGTTCTATTTCTATTTGATTTTATCAATACTGTTTGTATACAGTTATATAACTACGCACATAGTGGCATGGTAGTACTTTTTTAAAATATTATATTTATTTATTTCTTTTACCGTTATGTTTATTTAAATCTTTTACCATTACATTTCTCTTTTGATAGGCAAAATGGTTGTTAAAAAAACAAAAACAAATCATATATTCACTTTTATTTCATAATTAACATAACTTTTGTCAACAATTGTAAGACTATGCATATAGTCGTATAGTAGTATCTGCAGCACCAGCGAGGAGCCACGGCTGTGAAGGGTGCCAACGTACATCTAAAACACATAACTCCCCGCGAGGCTCTGGACCCGGTAACTGCTTGAGTGGCACTAGCAATGGGTTTTGGAGAAGATCACTGTAAAAAGGAATTGATGTAATTTTATTGTAAGTCAACACAATAATAATAATATTCTAAGACTTTCTATTTTTTTTTCTATTTTTGTTTTTCAATCCTCAATAGTTTTAATTTTTTAAAACATTTTAAAGTGTAATTTCACACTTAGGAAAGAATAATACTTATTAAGAAAATATAAAAATTTTGAACGTAGCGGAATTTCAACACATATAAACTCAACATATAACCTTTATAATTTCATTCAACACTTACTTATAAACCATCCCGTGACACACGATAAGGTATCTATCGTCACCAGCAGATGCGAATAGCGGGTATCGTTTGTGGAAGGCCAGGGAGCGGACAGCACTACCATGGAGTCTCAGTGTTTGGTAGGGACGAGCTGATAACTCTAAATCAAACCTGGAATACAAGATAATTTTATTTAAGGGCCATCAATAAATTAGGTCACACAAATTAAATATTTTTAGTGCCTTTCTCACATGACATATTGTATTGTGAACATTGGATAAGTAAAAATTTTACATTGTCTTTTTTTTTTGGAAATGATCATTTGGCAAGTATGTGTACTATGAATTAAATACTAGCGACCCTCTTGCGGCTTCGCCAGCTCAAACTACATATGTATGTATAATAAAACGGCACTGCGATCGCTGCTAGTACATGGAACAGTATGTGATAATTAATTACTAGAAGGATGTATATGAGATGAAATGTATTTTTTATTTTTTTGTCTATTTCTCTGTTCGTCGGTGTGCCTGTTGATCTGAACGTTTGAACACGCCGATCTCAGAAATGGCTTAACCGATTTAAATACAGTTTTCACTATTGTGTTTTGGCAAACTTTTCTTAACGCTCAGTGTTAGTTTTATATAAATCGGTTCATAAATAAAAAAGTCATAATTTATGACATTATTTTATCATATGTATACATACATATATGAGTTCAACACTTTTACAGAAAATAAAACGTATCATAAACGTCATAATATAATTAATAAATAAACAATATAGCGCATACCATATCAATTTCCTGTCGTACGACGCAACTAACAAGTTGTCTCCAGCAGGGTGCACCGCCATGGTGCTGATCCACTGTGCTCCAGTTTGAAGTTTTCTCGTCAGTTCTTGCTTTACTAAATCGTAGATGCGGACTACTCGTTGAGTCTGGTGGCATTAAAGTGTTACTTAGAGCTATTGGTAAGGCCTAAAGGTAGGTGTAATTGGTTTAAATATTATTTCGAGTAGCATTTTGCAATATAAAATATATATTTTCAGTTTTATTAAAAAAATAATTAAAAGGGTTATATTTGATTGCCTGTAATTATTTTAAATCAATTATTTTATTTAAAAAATATATTTTTTTACATTTTACACAAAAAATATATTATTTTAGAATTAATAAGTATTGACTGAAAAGAAAAAAATAAAAAACAAATTGAATGGTGGTATTGTAATACAAGGAGACTCACGGCCACGAAGAGCAGCGGCCTGTGGGGGTGGAAGACGGCGCACTGCACCAGCCCCTTGGCGCGGCGGAAGGGCAGCTGGCTGCGGCGCCGCGACAGCTGGTGCACCGCCACCGCGCGCGACGCGCCCTCCGCCAGCGTCGCCGCCACGTAGTCGCCGCGCGCGTGCCACGCCACCTAGCGCACAGCAGGGCGATACGGGAGGTGGGGCTTACTACTTATTCAATACTTTCAGTCAAAATTTGCAAACAAACTATGATATGTTATTCACTATTTCACTTATTTTTCTTTACTTTATGCTGTATCCCGCATATTAAGTACCATAGGCAGATGAAACCTAGGAACTCAATCGTGGAGCAGGGGCTCAAAGTGCGACTGTAAACGCGACTGATTGTGTTTTCGGGAAAGTAAATATTTATTTAAATTTATATTTTCATTTCTTCACTTTGGTGTCGAGGCAAAGTGCGGCGGTGAGTTACTCAACACGCAGTATCTACAGAAAGCGGGGAACGAAGTGTCCTTACATTAGATTTCTGCCTACTCTTTGCTGTGTGCAGGATACGACATGAAGCTGAACCTGGGAACGTAGAGTTAAAAAACAGTCCGTTCCCATTAAGACACTTCCATTCTCCATTTTCCGCCGGAAGCGAAACAATTGAAATCCAAATTCGGAAGCGAAACTCAACGCTGCACTTACTTTGCTTCAATACCAGAACGAAATCATGAAATTATTAAATATTTTATTTCCTCAAATACAAATCAAGCCCACACCTCGTCGCGTTCACTGTTTAATCACACGCTTATGCTACTACTCTTGCACTACAACTGGTCTCATTTACAAGTTAAACATTATAAACATCAACATATAGCAAATTTTATAATGTACAATATTTTAATATAAAATTTCTACATACATAAATGTATGTAAAGCGATACTAACATGTGTAACGGGTTTGAAGTGCGCCACAGAGATGCGCACTCCGCGCGCGTGCTGCGCCGCGTCCACCTCCTCCCACGACACGCTCGACGACGTGCGCTCGTCCACTGCGGAGTGTACGTATTGCAATTTCAAGTAAATTATATCAATATAATTATAATTAATATATATATCATTTCATTTCTATACGGATAAATAATAATGTTGATATTAGTTTGTCTTTGCGTACGTTGCATAAAATCATAATTTTATGTATTTTTTATTTATTTACGAATAATATTCGTATTATTAAACTTAATTTCTCTTTACTATTCATCCAGTTTAATTTTGTTTACTCATACTTTATCTTACAATAAAGAATGAAACAATTTATTTTAAAAGCAAAAACACTGCACAATATAAAAATTCATAACTACTACAATTATTTTTCATTAATATATTAAAAAAAAAGAAATCCAAAACCTACTTTGCACATCATGTTTAGCCGGTGCCTCAGCCAGCAGTTCATCAGTCCGTACAGCCACTTTATGAGCTCCTATATCGCTGCCAGGGTTCAACAGGAGCAAGCGACGGTTGAGGGCAACCGCCACCAGGCTGAGACCTGATGCTGGAGTCCAGGACACTCGGGTTATTGGGTCACCGAGTTGTATGGTGCGGAGGCAACGAGTTGTGCTGGTCTCCCATACTGTAATTTGATGGTTATTAATAAAAAAACAAAAAAAATATTCTTTTAATATTATGCCAAGACATTTTAGTATATACACCAGAGATTAGTAAATAAATAATTCTGTAGTTCAAGAAGGTCGGTACTTAAAATATAAAATAACTGAAACTGACCTTTAACACATCCATCATCACTGCCCGACACAACATACTGTCCAGTCGGATCAAAGTCGACGCTCCTCACCAGCGCCGTGTGCCCCTTGAACTGAACCACTTCGGTGGTGGGGAACGGTTGTAAGTCCCGAGGAGATGGGAGCTTTGGTACTAGGTCCTCTGCGTTGATTGTTAACTGGGGAAATAAAGATGTTATGTAATTTGGCAGTTTGATTTTAATTTTAATTTTCAAATTAATGTGTTAAAATGTATTATTTTAATCATAAAATTAATGTGCAAAAATGTATGTGTTATACATAAAAAAACTGCACTTACCCTCATCTTTAACGCCCTAGGTGCTAAATACAAGTCAAGACATCTCAAAAATCGTTCCCTTATAAAACGAGGGTAGGCGGGCACTTCCCGTAGACTGCCATGCTTTGTAGGTAAAAATGTGTATTTACGTTTCCATGGGGTTTCACGTAATTTTTCCCATTCTTTCATCTGTAGAGGTATGAAAATACAGGTTTAAGTGATTGTGAAAATTATAGTTTACTATATTTTTTGCGTTTCTTTCCTTTTCGTTCATTCTTCACTTTTCGCCCAATTTTTGAAATATTTGCGAGATGAAGTTCAATTTTTCGTTGTAGACTGCCGGAGATGAAATGAAAAAAAACGAGACCGTTCCTAGGAACCCATATGTTATATAATTTGACATTGTATCCGCATATGCAGAGCGAACCAAATGTTCAGATATTCCATATCCCGTCGAGTGATGAAACTCAACATCTATCAAAGAAGTTGAATACCTGTCAAAGTAACACATACCTCCCTACTATCCAGCAGATATTCAGGTGGTGGGTTATAGCTCTCAGCGTGCGAGGGCAGCGGGCGGCGCGGGGCGGAGATGGCACGAGGCGCGTTGCGGCGGGACGCCTCGTCCTCTGTAGATCCCCATAGGTTGTAGAAGTTGCGCTCCTGTTATCAATGTATGTATGTGTAATACTATAAAACTTAACGGTTAGGCTAAACTAAGCTAACAAGAAAAATCTGAATGAAAAATATTTTTTCATTTTTTAGGATTAGATAAGACATTTTTTTTCTTATCTAAATGTGATACTGAGTTAGTAATATATTTGTCGCTTACATACTTAATGCAAATTTAAGACTTATGTGAGTTTCTTATGGATATGGATTACATTGTCCACAATAAACCAAAATGGGAACACACGGGAAGCACTAGTTTTTTAAAAAAGTTCAACCAAGATTCAACAGCCAAAAGTTCTGAGGTAACAAATATAAAAAAACCGGACAAGCGCGAGTCTGGAACGCCCATTGAGGGTTCCATCCAAAAATTGGAGGTTTTCCTGAAATACAAGCTTAACTAGAACCCTTTCATCTGATACCTCACTTAAACTAGCGGCTTTAATACCAAATTTTGCTCCCCTTTTAAGATAGTCTTTTAAGATAATATTTTATAGAATTTAACCACAAATATAAAGGTAGTCAGACAGGCAGACAGATGACAAAGTGATCTTCTTTTTACTTAAAAGGTACGGAACCCTAAAAATAGTCTAATTGTTGACCTGTCTCATTTACAAAAGTCGGTTAATATACGAAGTAGTAGAATCCAACACATGACTCTAGTCTATCAATCAATCAAAATACTAAAATATCTCATAAAATGCAGTCACTTACCCTCTTCTTCTTTCTCTCTTCAGCAATTTGCTTTCTCGTCTTAGTCCATCCCATTTTTAATGCATGTACAATTTTAGATATTTGTTTTTGTTCAGATCTTGATGGAAGGAATGATCTCTTATGTTCAGGGAAAGCCCTTAGTGGAGTTGCTAGTACTTCTCTACTGAACCATTCTACCCATGGCTGAAAAATGAAGAAATATTTAGTATATGTACATATATTTTTTAACTTTACATACATAACTTTACATAGGAAGTTCTTCATTCGCTTAAAGTGAAAATAAACTCAATAAGAAATGAGATGAATATCATGAATAAATTGGGATCAACCATCACACTGTTCCACCATGCTGAGTTGGTGTATATGCTTATTTATGAAGAATTTATTTGTTCAATAAGCTAATATATAATTAATTATTTAATAAAAAAATTATCGCTTACAAAATCGTAGATATATTAAGAAAATCTCAACACACTATTACCTTCAATAACATATATTTACTACATTTGTATATTCTTCCATATACATATATATCAAAAATATGATAATAAAGAGACTCTTTCTCAAAATATCATAAAAGTTTAACTCAGAATTAACAAAAAAAAACAATTTTAATAAATCAACCTCATATTCATCATGCACAGCGCTAGGAACTTTCGACTGTTTAAGACGCTCCAGCAATTGTAAGTCCTCTCGTGATAAAATAATATCTTGTCCTGTGGAGGGGTCACGAACTGTACGCCAGAATTCTGGGTCTTCCACTTTTCTGGATTAAAGAATAAAGATCATTTAGTGTCGTCTATAAAAGAACACAGGTTTAATACAAAATAGGGGAATATCTTATCTTAGCATCTCCCATATAATAAGGCAGGTGCAAAGAACTTAAGCAGTCTGTTCTATACATTCCGCCCGTTTTTAAGAGTATATTTTGAGTTGAGAAAAATTCTAAATTTTTTTAACATAACGAAAAATATGGTATTTTGCGTTTTCAAGTCTATATAATTAAAGTTACAGTATACAAGACATCCCGCTACATAAGGGAGAGTTTCTTTATAACCTCACCCTGCATCTCGCATATAGTCAGTGTCAATGTTTACCAATTTCCACCAAATTTTCGAGACATTCTATATTGAGTGGTAGAACTCAACGCTTTGCTTTGTCATTAGAGCGACGACAAAATATTAATTCCGCCAAATACGAATCAAATCAAATATGGTAAAATTTGTGGCACTGGGCTACAACGGCCTCGATATTTTATGTCAACATAATATTGTAAATATACGTCTCACAAAGAATATGGGTAATTAATGAATAAATTAATTATTTAGAAAACGTATAAAGATTTGAACATAGCGGGACTCGAACCCGCGCCTCCTGAAAACTAGTTGTTAGTTTTTCTGTAGGGAGATTTTTACAAATTTCCGCTACCCAAAGATAATTACTTAGTATAATTACTTACTAACAACATAAATAAGTTGTAACAAGCATATAAAAATTTCGACGTGGCTTGATAAGAACGTATGGCTTAGTGGTCGGTTTCCAGGAGGCACGGGTTCGACTCCCGAATTTTTATACGTTTTTTAAATAAGTATTTTTCTTTCCTAAGTGTGGAATAACACTTTAAAAATGTTTTAATATGAATAAATTTTTCTATAAAACAACTCAAACAAATATCTTACTTAAGAAACTCATCAATCTGATCCCTTTGAGGTGGTTTAATAATGCGTCTTCCATCCAAATCGTAGCCGACGTGAGGATATTCGTCGTACCACCACATGGGGACTTCACCTGCTGTGTTTATACGGTCTTCTTCGTCTGATGTGTCACCAGAGTCATATTCGTCTGAAAATACAAATATTGTTTTTTTTTTGCTTCACCTGTATACTGCATACAGCAGATTACGAGAAGATAGAGAAGGAGAAGGAACCAGATTTAAAGACATTCCCATGTACAACTCAATTTTCGAGACATAATGTGTTAAAAAGTAGAACTCAGAGTCACATTTGGTCTTGTTACCAGCATGAGAAAATGACAGTCATTCATTATTTTGAGTTGGAATTCTCCTTACAATGTTTATAGCCAATGTTTTTTTAATTATTTGAGGAAAATGGTACAGACATTAAGTTAAAATAAGTAGTAAGCATTAAACTAAAAATTAAAAAAATATTTTAAATTCCAATAAAATTAATATAAAATATTTTTGAGTGGGACTCGAACCCACAAACTGTTGCGTTTACATGTTTGTGTACCTAAAAAATATCAAGATAATTATTTACAAAAACAAAATTTAAATTAGATTTGTGTATCCTACACAATCAGTTACTTCAAAAGGCTTTAACATATTACTATTTTGTTTGTTTTTACCATATATATGAATGAGGTCTTTATTATATAAAAAAAGTAAAATCAGCTTCACACTGTATCCCGCAGGGTAGGTAAAGGGAACCTAGTATTAAGACATTTCATTCCCCACTTCAGCACAAATTTTGGAGGCATTGCGTGCTGACTTGCCAAACTAAATGCCGTGCTTTGCCTCAACACCAGAGCAAAGAAATGGAAATATAAATTAAAATAAATATTGAATTTCCTTGAGTGGGAATTGTAGCCGGAACCAGTTGTTTACAGTCAGTCTTTGTGCCCCTGCATATTGACTGACCTCATGGCCAGTCTTTATTCTTATTATTATTTTTAAATATGATAAACAAATTGTGAATGCAAGTTGATCAACTCATTTAATCCGTCAATTTATTCACTAGTATTCAATTTAATACAAGAAAACAAAAATATTTTTTTGTCAAGATTGTTTCCTTACATCAAAAAATGTTAACATCATTTACATACCTTTTTGTTGAACAGGTTCTGTAACTGAGGCTTCTTGAATTTTGCTGGCCAAAATATCTACACTACTTTGCTGATTCTTTTGTTTAGTTTTATTTTTTTTCTTTTGTTTAGTTTGAGTTTGATCTTTTGATTTCAGTTCTTCTTTAGAATTTTGTTGTTTTTTTGACTTTACTTGTAAATTTTTCTTTGTTGATTCATCACTAGACCCTGCTGATGGGGTGGCCCCCGTCTCAGCTCCACTGTCATTGCTTTGATCTTCTTCTTCCCCTTCACTATCATCCTCTTCATCAATTTCACTTCCTCCGGAACTACCTTCATTTTCATCATCTTCAGAATCTGTTAAGTCCTGTTAATTGAAGTAAATTGTTAGAAGTAGTAGCTGCTGTACAAATTAGAGGTATTGTCATTAAATATGTATAAAAATGTAATATCATACTCACTGAAGATTCTTCTAAAGATTCGTTTGATTGATCATCATCATCATCTTCTAATGCAGAGTCATCACTATCAAACAACACTTCCTGTAAAGATGCAAAGAAATATATGGCAAAAAGAAAAAAAATATATATCTACGAATATCCATAGGAATATTGGCACACATTTATATAAATTATTATTATTTCAATTCAACTCACATCTCTTTCGCCATCTGAATCAACATCTTCTTCTTCGTGTTCAGAGTCTGTAGCATCATTCCCCTGGTCTACATCACCTTTCAACAAATCTTCAGCTTCATCATGACTTGAGTCCTATAATACGTAAAATGAATGTAAATAATAAAGTATGAGTGCAATTCACGAAACATAATTTAATGCTCACTTTATCTTCTGTTACATTATCTTGTGTTTCTTTCGAGTTAATTTTTCTTTTTAATAACCCTGCTTTAAAAGGAGGCATTTTCAAACTTATCAATTATAATTTAGCCTATTCCATAAGTAATTAATATTTTAATATAACACATTGGCTTCTAAAGGCACAAACACGTGTTTTTGGCGTTTAACTTAAACAATAATTTTGACAGTTATTGTCATATGTCAATGTCATAATCGTAAAAGAATAAAAAATATCTTTCAATGGATTTTTTATTATCTTTAGTGAAAAATGAAATATTAAAAATATGTTACTCATTTATTACACAATATATGTTTTAAAAAATATTTTGAAATGTAAATTAAATTTCCTTACATTTGGATATTAAAACAAATAGGCACCACTGAATCGTCAATTCAGATTTTTGTAGTGTGAAACATTGTAAAGCTATAGATTGAGGTTATGTTATGTAAAATTTTAAATATTTGAAGTTACATTGAATTAAAAGAAATAATAAACATGTTAAGTGAATAGAACGATTGTACTATTACCTCAAAATTATATAACAGTTACTGAACAGTCTATTAATTATTAAATATGTTTCGACAACTCTTTAAAGCTTTAGAACCTTGTAGAAATATATTGGTAAGTATTAAAATATTTTCTTGCATAAAACATTCTTAAATTATATTATTTTATCTTAATTGTTATATATTTCGAATAGTTTATGAATGAATATTGTATTTTAATTTAATAAACGAATATTTCCAGAGTCGTGCTGTTGGAGGGAATGGTAATGCTTTTCAACAAAATTGTGTTTCAAAAGAGCAGAAATTAACAGAAGTGTTAAAGAAATCATTACCGGGCATTACCTATATTAGTGTAGACGACATATCTGGAGGTTGTGGAGCTATGTTTGAGGTATTTTTTTTGCTTTCTGTTTCACACTACATTCCACAAATAGCAGGGTAGGCCGAGAGATCTAGTGTCAAGATACTCTGGTCTCGAAACATTGTGTTGAGTAGCAGAATTAAATGCTTTATTCTGCCTTACTAGAACATAGATATTCAACTACTTTTTTACTCCAGTGGATAATGAACCCACCAATGTATTTACAGTCAGATGCTGTTTCAGTACAAAGGCCTTAACTTATACATAGTTTAGAAATAATATTTCAGTAAGTATATGAGTTATTTATTTTAATTTTATTAAATAACACCTTATTCTGTTACAGATTAGTATAGAAGCAAAGGAATTTGTAGGTCTATCAACAATAAAACAACATAGGCTTGTAACTGAATCATTGAAAAGTGAGATAGCTGAGATGCATGGTATTAGAATCCACACTGCACCGTCACAGACCAAAGATTGATCTTAAAGGAGCATAATTAGACTATGGGGAATAAAAATATGATTACTTTATCCTATAACATTTGTAACTTAAAGAAAATTTTGAGTTAATTGTGATACATTTATTTGAGTGATTTTATTTTATTTAACAATATTGTTAAATCCTATAATTCCCAGAGTGTGTCATTGTTTTTTGTACAATGTAACATATTTTGGTTTATACACAAGTACGTAGAATTAAAATTTTAAGATGCATTACATTGAAGTTTTTTATTCATATATTTAAGAATCACAGCTTCCTAAAAGAAAAAAAATTATACGCACAATAATCCAAGGTTAATATCATAATTGTAAGTTGGTCATTTATACTTATTTAGAAAACGTATAAAAATTTGAACGTAGCAGGAAGCAGGAAAATTTTTTTATACGTTTTCTAAATAAGTCTTTTTCTGTCTTAAGTGTGGAATAACACTTTAAAAATGTTTAAAAAAAAAGTTGGTCATTTATTTTATAATAGTAATCAAGTATAATATATTATAATAAATATATTCATTAACATTGTTCCAATTTTTTATATTATTTAATATCTAATATACTATCATAAAATAAAATCTAACATTTAAATTTCTTGTAAAATCTTTTAACATTGAATAAATATAATTAATTTAAAGACAAGACAATGACAAGCTAATTGTGATCTGTGATTTCTTTTGCGTTTTCACTTTAAAAAATAATTTCTACACATTTAAAATATATTTTTTTATTGAAATACTTAATTTTAGGAAATATTTATC
>DWMY01001271.1:0-15630 GCA_018249775.1 Heliconius hecalesia formosus | reverse complement strand
TTACTTAAATTTATATTTCCATTTCTTCGCTCTGGTGTCGAGGTTAAGCGCGGCGTTGAGTTCTGCCACTCAACACGCAATGCCTCCAGAATTCGGCAGAAAGTGGGGAACGGAGTGTCTTAACACTTGGTTCCCTCTGCCTACCCTGCTGTGTGCGGGATAAAGCGTGAAGCTAATTTAATTTAATTTAATTTAATTTTTTTAAATTATTTATATTTAATGTATTCCGCCACTTAACACGCAGTGCCTCTAGAATTCAGCGGAAAGTGGAGAACAGAGTGTCTTAGAGCATTATGTACCCTCTTCCTACCCTGCTGTGCGCGGGATACATCGTAAAACCGAGTTTGTTTTATTTATATTTTTATTTAAATGTTATTTGATATAGGATATTTAGATTTATATATTGATATGAAATAAGAGTCATAATAGATAATAAAAATAAAAATTCTTCATTGGAACTAGTAAAAGCACACATCATAGTTTAGTACGATAATGGATGCTTTAGTTCGAAACTGTGTTGCAGCCATTAAAGTCCACCTTCACAAAATCGAGATGATAATTTTGTTTTCAGTTTGGCGACAATGTAGGCAAGAGTCATTCAAGTGAGACAGTATGAAAATAGGAATAAAATATATCTCAAATAAAATAGAAGAGTCTATTTTTGCTGCACGTTTCAAAGTTAATATTTATTACTTCTTAGCAGTTTGAATTAACTTGAAAGATATCCCTATTTATAATTGCAATATGATTATTTTATTAAGGGTAGCTTATATCTCAATTTATAATTCCAATATTATTATTTTATTACAAATTATTTGTTTATTATTCACAGTAATTTGTAACAGTCATTAAGATGGCGAATGCAGATGATATAAAAGGCAGATGGCGATGTCTGTTGGCTGAATGGAAATAGGTAAGGATTCAATAGATGGCGCTATATTAAAAGTACAAAAGTTTCATATGGCTACATAGTATAAAACAACGAATATTAAATGATAGATAAAAATAATATTAATGCGTTTATAAATCAGTAAATCAAGACCAAAAGCCCTGATTAAATATAAAGTAAATAATAATGTAATTTACACAAAAACAATAATGTAATTAATATATATTATGATGAGAAAAATAGATATAATAATAAAGTAAAAAAGTGTACGGACCAAGTGTCTCTGGTGCTGATAAAAAAAACGTCAGTCTAAGCAAAGTGCGAGTCGCTTCCTGAATACATCAATCCAATCGTTCGAATGAACGAATCATATAAACCTGTTCATTGTCACAACTGATCGAGATCGATATCAATAACGGAAATTGACCGATCGACACAAGCCTACAAGCCACTGGATCATCAATGTCTGCCCTAAAGACAGTAAGAACGCCAACGTGAGAAAGAAGTTAAAAAAACGCTTCCGTTTACTGTATTTGATTACCATATAATTTGCTTCTTGTATTTGTTTTAATTTCCCTTATATTTTCCAAATTTTATAATCTAATAATGGTTTTCCAAACAGCTCATGTAATTGCTGATAAGTATTATTAATTTAGTGTTACTTGTTGACGCCCAGCAGCAGGCTCTACAATCTTAGTACAACGAAGCTGGTAACTTGACGTATAATATTATTAAATTAAGAAGTATATAACTCTATATACTCGAGGACTTTGACCATTCTAGACAACTTTTTATTTTGTAGCATAATATTTGCATAAGTTGAGATTAGGAAATCCAGAGGTCACTTTAGAATTGAATATTTCAATTAACATCAACAGATGTCACTGCAAATTGAATACGAACAATTAATTTAATTTATTAAATTTATTAATTATTAATATAAAATTATATTTACCACAAATCATTTATTGTATAGCTCATAAAAATATATATATATATTTCGCAATCCGTTCTTCACTATCTGTGGTATTCTGAATAACTCACTACTCTATGGTACTCTAGAGTAGGGATGACCGATGTTAGAAAAACATCGATGTCAACGTCGAAGCTGTAACATCGATGTTCGATAAAATTCGAAAGAACAACATCGATGTTGGCTAACATCGATGTTGCTGGCTAACATCGATGTTTTGCTTTTCTTTTCTTTAAATTTTTATAAATTGGTAAACTTTAACTCTGAATAATTTTTAAATGAGTGAAATTAGCAAAAAAATATATTAACCTTTTTTTATATCGTTTAATTGTGTACAAGAATATATATTGGCTTTAACATCGATACTATTAGTTTAATCGCAACAAAGTTTCAAATGAAAAACACAAAATTTTCCTTGTTATTTATATGAGCAATCGAAAATCGCGATGAAACACCTCTTAATATAAAAATTAAGAGCTGCACTTTTTGCATACGTATTTTTTTGGAGTCTAGAACAATATTTTTACTATAACGCTCGGTCAAGTTGTTAAAATTTAACCGTAGTATCTCTTCACTTAACTTACTGTTTCTAGTGCATACTACGCAGAAACTAAGTTTATTTATAAAGAAAACAGTGATATAAACAAAGTTAAAGTGTAAAACAAAAATTGTTAAACAAAAATCAGCTGACGCTGATGCTGAGCTTGTGACAGTGCATTTTTTCTCGTACATACGATTAACGCGGTTCCATGTGCGACACAAGTGCTATATTTCCATAAATCGGTGCATCTGTGAATCATTAGCTACAAACAACGCTTGCGGTCAAAGAAAAAAACAACAGCGCGGGCACTCTCGTCACTTTACTCTGAGAGACATTAAGTTATATTTTGTTTTTCTAACATCATGAAGTGCTATGGCTGTTTAAAACCTACAAAGGACTTAAGTAAAATTAAATGTTCGTCAGCGACATGCGAAAAATATTTTTGCTCATTATGTATAAATGTAGCCGGTCTTACTAGTGAAAAAAGAAGTAAATGGAAATGTCCTGACTGTTGTGCCTCGCAGAGGAGAGGAGGAGATAATAGTTCAACATCGGACGACAACATTACCCTTCGAAAGAAAACCGATGTCGTATGCGCATTGTCTCCTAGTAGCACAGAGGTAAAGGAATTAATATGTGAAGTGCGACTTCTGACTCAAGAAATATACTCTTTAAAGTCGCATCTTGAAGATGCGGTTACATCTCTCCACAGCTGCGAAAAACGCCTGGATGAGCTTGGGTCTGCTATTGCAAACAATGAAAGTCGTATAAAATTTTTAGAAGATCGTGATCAGCTAACGGATATACTAAAAAGTATCATAAAAGACCTAGAATAGGAGTTAAACATTCAAAGTCAAAACAACCTGCGTAATGAACTCGAACTATCCGGCATACCTGAAGCGAACAACGAAAATCTTTATCATACAGCTATGTTAGCAATTCGAAAGGTAGGAGTAGAGCTCGACGACCATGACATTGACTGGGTAACGTGAGTGGGTCCCCGAGGTAAGCCTGCAATTACCGTAAATGGCAGAAGATTTTATAGGCCAGTGGTAGTGCGACTCTTACGTAGATCCAAACGTGATGAAATAATCAAAGCTGCAAAAACAAGACGAAATATAATGAGTGCCGACCTTGATATACCTGGAGAATCACAAAAGATTTTTTATAACGAATGATTGACCAAAACCAATCGTGAGCTTTTTCGCGAAGCGCGTAAGAAAACTAAAGAGAGAGGATTTCTTCACTGTTGGTGTTCTCAAGGCACAATATTTATCCGACAATATGAAGGCAAGCCTGCTCGCCCCGTCCGTAATCATGATGATTTTACTAAGATTTTTCCTATATCACCCAGCTAAACCAGTAAACTAGTTATGATCAACGGTATTAGTTATGTCAGAAAAAAATATGTTGTAGTAACTTTATTGTTTGTAATCTGCTTACTGTTAAAATTGTTTATAAGTATAATTTTAATTATATAATTTTAGGTATTGTATTTTTTAAATGATGTGTCGTAGTTGCATTTTACAGTTTATATTGTAGGTTTAAGGTGAATATTTTGTTAATTAACTCTTTATTCATTGGCTCCTTATTGAAAACGTGCTTATATTATAAAATTTATAAATTTTTGTGTTGCGGTCATGCAGTCCTATATAATTCTGAAATCTTTCTTGTTACTAAAAATATTGTCTACATAATCGACTATTTTAACAGGCGATAGCTTACTAAACAATCATGAGTTAGATACGTTATGCATAAACTGCCACATAATAGAAGATCCTGAGCACTGTAGTACTTTTGTGACACAGGATTATAATCTTAGTTTTCTTAACCTTAACATAAGACGTCTGAATAAGAATTTCGACTTGTTCTTAACTACCTTACACCGTTTTAACAATTCTTTTGACGTTTTAATTTTAACGGAATGCTGGCTTAATGACATATCTACAATTACTTATTTAGAAAACGTATAAAAATTTGAACGCAGCGGGACTCGAACCCGCGCCTCCTGGAAACCGACCAGGCGCTCTGACCACTAAGCCATGCGTTCAGTGGTCACTCAAGACCTTATATAGTGTATACTATGCTATTTGTCAGTCTATAATTGTCTACTGTCTAGGTTCCTGGGGAAGTGTTTTAAAATCTCATTTGGTTCAGCTCGAAAGAGCTCAAAGATCAGTGCTCAAGGTGATGCTAAAGAAACCTTTTTTGTACCCAACCTTTAAGCTCTATCAGGAAAGTAAAGTCCTTACTGTACGTCAGTTATTTATCTCAAATATGGCACTGAAAGTACATATAAAAATAGCGTCCTCAGAAGAGTATAATACTCTGATTAATCGTAGAAGCTTTAACGTTCCACTGCCAAAAATAAAGTCTTGTTTCGCCAGACGTTTCAGTCCTTACATAGAATTATTTATTAACAATAAAATTGCTAGTGCTTGTGATATTAAGCTTTGCTCGATCAAAAAAGCTAAAATTAAAATTTCGTCCTGGCTCACTTCTTTAGACTATAATAACACTGAAAATCTTTTATCACATATAAAATAGTACCTATTATAATTAACTTTATTGATCTTAACTGAAATGACAATTTTTCTAAATTTTTCAAAAATTACCTAATGATTATTTACCTTCCTTTTTTTTACTATATTATTTATCTCTTGTAAAACGAGTGTCAACATTAAACTAAATTTGTAAAATCATATATTGGAACCCACGGTACAGGATTACCTAGTGTGGGTACCATCAGATGTAACAAAAATTGTACATGTTATTTGTTAATAAATCAATTTTATTTTTTAAAATTTTAAATTAAAATAGTTTTTTTTTGGCCCACCTTAATAGATAGCATAACCTAAAAATAATAAAGAAGGTGACCATGCTAGACCTAGTTCGCAATTAATTGTTATTGTTCGCAATTAAGTGTTTGTTTGAATGTTGTAATAAACAGCTATATTATGTAGTTACTTATATGTTGCTAATACGAACTTTAGTAATTAGTGTATAAACCAAGTAAGAATAATTTCATTGGATAAACGATAAAACGACACACAATTCACTCATAAACAACTACGAACTACGAACTACGAACTTTGAAGTTACTAGTCTAGTCTGTAGTGTGTGCAGTGCTGTCAACCAAAAGACAAAGGATTTTCCCCGTAGTTTGGTATAGTTCAGAAAACAATGTGGAACATGGCAGTTCTCCTAAAATTGTTATTTTTAACCAAAAATTGTCTTTTTTAAAACCAACGTGTAAAGCCGTAATTTTGCTGTGAGATGTAAGCTTGGATATTATAATGCACATTTATTGAAGTGGCATCTATGAACAATCCCTATTTATTTTATAAATGGAATTTTTAAAAAATGTGTTAAGTCGGACAATGACTATTAGTGTAGAATAATGATAAGCAACTGGAGAAAAATGATGCTGTGGTACCAACAATGATTCTATACAACAGAATTGAAATTAAATACTTATTTATTTAGCTTCACGCTGTAATACTAGTGGGAAAATCAGTGAGAGCGGAACTCCAAACCCTACGGCTCCTTCATTATCTTTGATGCGGTATTTTCGAAGGTCTATCTTTATTACCGCTCACTTTTTTTTCATTAATCTTTTTTGCTTTTTCTTCATCACCAATCCATTTGCACGTTCTATTATATTCTCACCGTGAAAACTTGACTTATTCCTAGCGGATCAGTATATTTAAGGTTAAGTTGTGGACACACGAGTGCTTAGGATGCTATCTTGGGAACAGACCAATATGTAATCGTTGCTATAATAAGGAGTCTGTTTCATTTTGAGATACGAGACGTCCAAACTTGGAGTCGAATTATCGCATAAGAAGCTGGAAGTTTTAAGATCCATCGATCAAAGAGGAATAAGTACTTCCAAAATATTAGACATTTTTGAAACAGAAAACGGAAATTATATAAGAATAGCAGCGACAGAAATATGTGGTAAATGATAACGAGGTTTTAGTAAAAAGCACGATAAATGTGATGATAAAGTGAAAGACACTGTAGAGAAAAAACGCTCCATAGGATCATAAGGCCTCAGATAAATCTTTTTAAAAAAGAAAAAGGATATGCTACAAAGGCACCAAACGAAAGTACTGATAAAGATGAAGCGTGAAAGTTCTGAGAAAGAAAGAAATAAAATGTTAACGAGCAATTTTAGTAATTCCTAAGGTTGTTTATTAATTTGCCACACATTTTACAGCAGTGAGCAGGTCGCAGGAGGTCCTAAAGCAAGAATTGTTTTTTAGATGACATGACAAAAGTACAAGATATTTTGTGAGACTACCTCGGTACAATACTTTAATCGCTCCTCTTGTTGTAAAGTCTGTAACACAAAGTGACATGCGAGGGAAAATTTCCTTCCCAAGGAAAGGAGGACCAGAGCCTATTCTTGCATTTGAAAGAAATGAAGAAAAGACGCACAAGCTTATTGCTGCCGATAACAGAATTAGCGGTGCCTTAGATGCATTGGTGAGACCGTGAAATAACAGAATAGTTGCACGTTTAGTAACAATGTGCAATGCTGACGAACGACGCTGATATACGGCAGCGAAACGTAGATGTTGCAAAAGAAGAATGAAAGAAAAAACTCAACATGCCATGGACTCTTACCATTTTGTTTGTGGGCTGAAAGATCTTAAGTTAGCTAACAAAGAAACCATACTCACATTCTTCAATAGTGAATCTTACCCACGTTTATCTACCATTGGCAAATCTTTATTTCAAAGAGCCCACCAATTCTGCGACGCTGTACACCTAGAGGACGAGCTTTGATGGGTGAAGAGTGTCTTTCATCAGAGCAAGATGCCTACTCCCCCCCCTCCAGCGTTATCAGAAGACCCTCAGTAGAAAAACAACCGGGACTTTTATCATATGTAAAACAACTTTTGAAACAGACAAAATTGCAACATTTTAAGAGCATTTTAAGAGAAAAGCTTCCATTAAAACTATATTTAAGTCTAACAAGAAAGTAAATCCAATTCTTAAGACCAGTGAAACGTAATTTTCCTCTGCAGTGTGTAGATTTATAAAAACTAGATAGTAACTGAGATTTAAAATACATTGTTCAAAAAAGGGGAAGCATCGGTATTGGGGGAATCACCAATGTCAAGAATGGACATGCATTGAAGTCAGCTGCGTATGGGTAAAGAGCGGATAAACCTAACCATAATATCGGGTCTTATAAATTCCAAACCCTCGCTCGGGAGAAAAGATATATACAGAGGTCACGAAAAAACATGGCATTTATAAAAAGATTGACGAGTGGTAACAGTTGATAAAGTAAAACATACAGATAGTAGGGCTTTTGGCGCTTCGTTCTCTCTGACTACCCCGCTAGGGATAAAGTGAGATGTAAAAAATAAAGAATAATGAAAAAAATAAATAAAAACAACTAAAGAATATTAATAGAAATCGTTAAATATTCGATATATTTTATTAACTCTAAATATAAAATTTAAGTTGAAGTAGCTTATTCTTGTACTGTTCTATATGCTAAAAACAGTAATATTATTTATAACGTTTCCATTACACTGAAACTAAACGCCATGGAAGTGATATAGCAAGAAGATTCAGAAGAATAAAATCCGAGAAAAAATCACGAACAAAATTTAGGTATTACGTAAATTTTTAGTCATAGCTGGTTTAAACATTAAAAATTCTTCACACGACTCATCAGTGAGTACTAGTACTATTAGAAATATGTCGAAGATTCAGGACTACTGCCTGAAATCAGACCCATTCGTCTACTCTAAAAGCTAATAATCATTGTCTTCAGCTACTTTTTTTCCAGCGTCATTGCCATCTTTTACTATTCTACTGGCAATGACGTCGCAACCAATGATGTTTTTAACATTATTATAAGCCAAAATAAACACTACGTTAGATAACGTATTTTCGTGGCAATATTTAAAACAAAAACTCGCTCGATCAATGACCCCATTTTTATAAATTTTTTTTGCAATCGATTTTTGTGTAGCTATACCTAAATTATAAGTACGTTTTATTATTAAAACCTTTAAGTATGTACTTATTTCATTAAAAATAGCAAATAAAATTAATATAGTTTAATTATGAATAATTTTGAAAAGAAATTAGCTAAGAATACACCAAATCTCCACGTAAAATATTCAATTTTTTGAAGGTTTTTTCTTAAAATATATTTTTGTATATACCAAATCATCAAACTTGTCTAGACGACTTGTTTATTATTTAGTTAAGTATTTAATATGATATTCATCTCATTAAAATTATTTACTATTAATGAGTAATCACAAGGAAATTGAAATTTGTGCATTTTGGAGAACTGTCAAACACATTATCAAAATACTGACATCGATGTTACGATGTTTTCATTAATGCAACATTGATGTTACGATGTTTTCATTAATGCAACATCAATGTTACGATGTTTTCATTAATACAACATCGATGTTAATCATCGAAAACCGATGATCATCGGACATCCCTACTCTAGAGTCTGATAATTATAAAATTTCAATTTAAAAATGTCTGTTGATGCTGGTGTTCCTCGTCTACTACGGTATTCAAATAGGATATTTTTGTAATAGTTTATGCGATTTTCCGTTGAGTTGAAGTCCTCCAAGCTCAAGTTCCTCCGATAAATTAATTTTACTATAACTGTTACAACTTTGTTTGTCGTTGAGTTTGTACTCGTTAAAATAGAAGAAAAAAAATGAGATGGTAAGAACACTTATTTTAAAGTCAAATAAGTATTGCACACCAACTATTCCCTTGATACAATATTTTTCCCGCCACATTTTGACACTACGTAAAATATCAATATCATTCGTATACGCACGAACATCGGGAGACGTATCCTAATATCAAGACTTGTTTAGTGTTCAGATTTTATCTTCCAATGCATCAAAATTAAGCATAAGTGAGACATATTACTTTCAGCAGTACAATGATTCTAAGCATACAGCTATGAAAACTAAGGAATGGTTGCTTTACAATGTCCGTAGAATGCTAGAAACTCCGCCGCAATCGCCAGACATCAACCCAATTGAAAATTTATAGCATCTGCTGGATTTAAATGTGCGGAAAATGAAAATTTTACATACAAAAGATTTGAAGCGTGCTTTGGTGGAAAAATGGGCTCAAACCTCGATTCAAACAACATCCAAATTAGTGGAATCCATGCCACGGAGATTATAAGCTATCATTGATGCTAATGGAATGCACACAAAATATTAATTGCCTTTTCTTTTTTTTATTGCAGAAATTTTAACAAAATACGTAAAAGAAGGCCGGTGTGCAAATACTTATTTGGCTTTAAACTATTTGTTTTTACCGTCTCATTTTTTTGATTTTTATTTTCTAAGAATTTTTATTAACCGATTCGAAATAAATATAGAATAAGCTATTAAATACAATAATTAACTGAAATAATTCTGTTTTTTTGTAGAAGTAACTTCAAAAAAGTTAGGTGTGCAAATACTTTTTTTACCCACTGTATGTGTCTTGGAAAGATTTTTTAGGGCACATAATATCTTCAGACAAACATTGCTGTGTTCTTGGGTGCAACGAGAGTGGAGGTAAATTTGATTTTAATAATAAAATATGTGTATGGTGTCTCACTATACCTATAGTTATAAATATAAATAAAGAAACCCCCACACTTAATTAAAGGCACAACACAAAATAAATGTACAACATGATCATTAAGAAATGAATATTTTATTTTTTTTTTGAAATTGCTTCCACTTAATGTGGTAAATATTTTTTTAACTCATTTACAATATCCCTATGTGATGACTAGAGAGCTATAAATAATAATTATTTAAGATATTTATATGATTTAGGTTTCAAGAATGAAATGTGTACATGCTGTGTGTTGGAGGTCAGTAGCAAGAGGCACAATGGCAACAGCAGCATGACTCCAATCACCAATAATTCTTTACCACCTATAATTCTTTTCTAATGAAACATTTTTACCGGTGCGTAATTTCATGGAGATATTTGAATTTTTTCCTTAAGTCTATTTAAGATGTTATTGATTTGTATTTTGGTACATAAACCGAAAGATGTGCAAAGTAAAATAAAATTGCAAAATGGTCCCATTTGGAGTGTCTTTATAAAGAAAACCCTGGCTACAATGGAATCAGACTAATTAAAGAATTAACAGAAAACCATGAGAACCCTGACAAAATTAACAAAATGAAGGTTAAGTTTGCTACCCAAATTTTTAGCTGTACAGTTTCAAACCTAGAATATCTTGCAGGTAACAATTACTAGTACTTTAATAAAATATTTATAGTCTTTATTTTAAATATAATATTGTTTGTTAATTTCATTTAATTATAATTCAATAATTAAAAACTAAAAAAGCTTCACCTGTATCTGCGTACACATCATGGGAGGTAAAGGGAACCCAGTGTTAAGACATTTCATTCCCCGTTTCCCACTGAATTCTGAATGCTTTGATTGAATGTTGAGTGGCAGAACTCAACACTGGGATTTATCTCGACACCAGAGCAAAGAAATGAAAATATAAATTTAAATAAATATTTCATTTCCTCGAGAGGGGAGCAAACCCACAACCAGTTGTGTTTACAGTCACACTTTGTGCCCTATTTCAATAATGAAGCAAATTGAAAGAACAATAGTAAAATTCTTAAAGATTATCTGTTTAAAAAGTTGAGGAACTTGTTATAATATTTTTTTTATAATTAAGTTATATAATACTATGCTGAATTAAAATAAAAAATATATATATTAAGAACATATCATTTGTGAGCTAACACATAGTGACAAGTAAAAATTCAATATGGAATACCATAGTTTATCCCATTCTTAATCATGTGAAGTTTAAATTATTAACATCATTTTCAGATAAAGGAATTCTACCTGCAGAATGTAAACAAACTGCTGGCTGACCTTATATTATTTTTGGACAATATTTTTGACTCCATAAATGGCAGCAAAATGAAAAATATTAACGCGAAACCATTGCTTGGTCCAGCCACACCCAAGTCTGTGCACGATAGAATATGGACAGAGACAAAAATTGTATTTGATTCAATGAAATTTTTGTCAAGCAGTGGAAAAGTAGAATCAGTTCCCCACTCTGTCAAATTGGGTGTGGACACTGAATGGAATTCAAACATTATTAAAATAGTTATACTACAGGACGGTACTTTCATATGCACTGTTTAAATCTGTTTTTATGATATAATGTAGAATAATATATACTATAGTATAGAGGAATCACACATTCGTTTTATTCTTTAACTATAACACGTAAATACATTTTATAGAGGTTACTCTGTACTAAGATGGCAGCTCTGTTCCCGCATTTACGGCCCTGATATATCTATGATATAAATAATAGAAATATAAAATATTGGAAGGATTAGAATGTAGGGTACATTCTGTGTTTACAACTATTTCAGTTGCCAGTACTATGAATTATATTTAATTTTATTAGAATTTTTTGGTCTGTCCTTAAGGGGGTCACCCCAGTTTTTTAGGCATTTTTTAGGATTTAGATTTTTTTACCGACCAGTAAATATTAAGTTTATTGTCATTTATTAACATATTTTGACAGTTTCAATATAAATTTGTAGTTAGAAATACTCCATTCGTTTGGGGGTTGGCACTCCAGTATTTTGAATCTAAAAAAAAAATTGTATGGAAACTAATGCTATCTATCGCTTGGAGCTTGTTAATAAGGATTCAAAGTTGATATATTTAGGCCGCAGATGTCGTTACATAATGCAATATTTCATTTTCTTATATTTTTATTTCAAATTCAATAAAGTAGAAAATAATTAAAAAAAAAAATATCTTAAATTATTTACTGTTTATAAATTGAATTTATTAATAAAATATTAAACTTATATATATATTTTTTGTTTAGCCATCACATTCATATGAAACGAATTAAAACCATTTTAAAACTTTGTTTTCGTTGCTTGTGTTCTGTTCTATATGACTTTTTTTACGTAACTTTGCATGTTATTCGGACTCTGATAGTGCTACTTCTCTCTTTACTCGGCTATTTTATACGGACACCGATTCTCCCTCCACCTGATTGACTCCGGCTTCGTTTCAAGGATTGCTATGATATTTTGCCTTAATGATGGCGGAAATACCGAAGAATTCAGGTCATAATTGCTACTTCGAATGTATAGAAGGAGCAGTGCTATCCATTATTCAATTTATCTCTCTAAAAACACTTAAACTCAAAACGGATTCCTACTAGGCTTTGAAAAACTTAACCGAAAAATAATCTTAATGTGTTGCGGGTATGCTCAATTATATTCATTTTGTTGGTTAATTTCAAGTTCTTCACGATAAGATCGTCCACACTTGAGACGTCTCAAATTATCTCCCATGGCTTAGATACTGAACTGAGAATAACATATTGTTTAGACTTGAGGTATTAAAATAAAAATTTTACATTAGACAATAACAGTAATTCTATACAGTGTTGCTAGTGATATGTATATGTTAAACTTATAAAATATAAAAAGTTAATGAATCTATTCAATTTCCAAATGAAAGTATGATTACAGTATCATTACTATTATACTATATAAATTAAAGTATCATTACTATTATGTATAATTAAATTGATAATAATATACTCTTTTAATCACAGAACACAATTATACCCAAAGGGTAATGTACTAAAATTAGTGTACGATATTAAATAGAACTAATCCGTATAATGTTGCTAGTGTTGTTTAACACTTACCAGATTAAAAGATTTGAGGAATAGAAATTTTAAATTACTTTCTCATAATATTTTTAGGCTTAGGATTACTGATCTTCGATGATTTAATAATTGTGGAAGAATTTAACAACATAGGTGGCTTAGGATTATCGGCAAGTCAATATATTACGTTTATTTTACTTATTTAGAAGTTTCCTAAGTGTGGAATAAAACTTTAAAAACATTATTTTTATTTTGTTTCACATTTGTATAGCAGTAAATTTTTGTTTATTTGATAAAATTACAAACTTAACAAAACCATTTATGGCCAGAGATATTACAGGCGCTTGATTAGAAAATATTATATGTATAAATCATATACATATTAAATGTGCTACAAAAATGTGCATAAGTCCTCACCAATGTAGAATATTTATTTAATCATTCTATAATCTATCTCAATAGAGACAATTTCCAAAGACTAGAGAGTTCTACAGATGTCGCTAGTTGTTTGTTATTGTTGTAGGTAAATAAAAGACCGATAGTTTGAATGTTTATTTCAAGATATAAAATATGAAAACAATATTTTGAAAGTATACAATATGGACAGTAAACAATATCGTTATTTGTGGACAAATTAATTTTAGAGCGAGCCGGAGAATCACGAATCAATATTTTTAGTTTCAGTATAAAAATATCAAATTCTTTAGATTTTTTCGTACTGAAACTGAAATCTAAATTAGAGTTTTACAAAAATATACAAGAAAATATAAAACAATATTTTAAATTGACAATTAAGTATGTGGCAATATTGATAATCATTATTCAATAAATCATAATTAAATTAAATTTTTGATTCTTTCTTTAAAATGCAAAAGTACAAACATTTAAATTCAATAATTAAGTATTTAATTAAATACAATATTAACATTCAAATCAGTAATAAAAATAATAATGAGTAGTGAATAAAGAATATCAAATTCAAGTTTTTCTCTGCTATATTAATTTTTCTTTTTATTGAGGCTGTTTGGTAATTATATTATTGTAATATAATACTTATTTACATTATAACAAGGAACCTGAAAACAGATTAATTTTATTCTAATAAATAAATTTATACATTCCTAAATAGGTTTTTTAATTAATTTATTTTGGATTTTTTAAATTCTAATGTAATCATATGGTACATAAAAAAGTATATACACTGTTGTATGTATTAAGTATAGTTTTTCTCATTATTATAATAGAAGGAGATGTCAGACATCCTTGAATCAATATTCAGACAATTCTTCTAACAGACTAATGAAATAATTAAGATATGATTTTTCATTGAAGTAAGTACACCTCAGGTAAAAAGATATTTAAAAAAACATGATATGATTACTCGGTAGTCATACTTCAGATACTCTAATATTTGTATGTTTCTTAAAATATCTGAAAAATTTCACATCATGCTAGAGCCGTTGATACTTGTAACAAAGATGATTAAAACTGTGAATTTCTGGAAATAAAAAATAAGATTATAATAACCAATTAAAAAAGATACAAGATACGTTTTATTCAGTGCAGGTAGGTCTAAGTATATTTAATAATAATAAAAAATTGATACTAATAAAATGAAGATACTTGTTGTTTAAAGCTTAAAGTATATGAACATAATGACTATGCATTTGTTCAAAAAAATCAAGTAAATTAGGATAACTTAAAAAGGAATATATATTGTTTCTGACTTTACATTTTAAATTGTTAGTAAAAATTTATTAATTTATATATTATTAATGAAAAATAGATTTTTAAGATTACTTACCATTTATTTTTTATAATTTGAATAAAAATATTGAAAAAGTATTTGCGTCTATTGTGTTTGTAGCCTACTATTGTATTACATTACAAAATGAAGATAATTAGTAGTTGTAGTATTTAATATTTACAAAACATAGATTTTTTTTTTCATAAAGTTTAAACATAATTTGAAGTATTAACATATGTTTATGTAGGATTTCCAGTTATAATTAAAAATGTTACTTTGTTGTTAATTTGTAAGAATATTAACATTAACCCAGTTTATCACTTTCTACAAAAATTATTATTAATTAACTAATGATCAATGCTTATATCACTGGCAAAGATTTTATATACAAACGAAAACTTTTATTTGTACCAAAGTTATTACACTATTATTATTGCGTAATATGACACTCAATCATAACTACATCGCGCCATCTTGTCCTTTTCGGTAACAATCGTTATAGCAAAGGAGATCACGACTTCTAACTGACAACTACTACTTTTTTTTTTTTTTTTTTTTTTTTTTTTTTTTTTTTTTTTTTTTTTTTTTTTTTTTTTTATTTTTATATATTTTTTTTTATTTATATTGTCTTAACCTATGTTAGTACATAATTATTGTTATTTATTTATTTATTATTTACGATCTATTGAGTTCATATGTATATAATTCCAGTGCCTCCATAGGGGGCTTTCCATTTTACATGCCAATGTGCTGAGGAGAGTGTTAGTGCTGCTCG